>OVAN01000292.1:26342-94201 GCA_900406275.1 Anastatica hierochuntica | reverse complement strand
AATCCGGAAACCAGACACTACCCGGACCCCTTGCCGGACGTGGGTCAACATTTGGGATCCAAGGATCACGCTAGACCGATGTATTTATTCCGGAACCTATACGAACCCTGATCCTTTGCCGTAATAAATCCTTACTTGATAAAATGCTCCTCCAGCCGAAGGAGGGCGAATGCGGTTTTTTTGCATTTAACGGATGAGTATTTCGAAAATATCGGCCACGAAGTACCCTAGCAACCAACGACTCCGAAAACTGGATAAGTCTCCATAACTGTTTAGCCAATAAGGCCATATTAAAATCCTCCAGAGAATGGAAACCTAAACCTCCATTCTCTTTCGAGATACATAACTTTTCCCATGCAAACCAATGGAGACCGCGGTTACATCCATTGGAGCTCCACCAGAATTTAGCAATCGCACTAGTTAACTTTGTAGTTAACACTTGGGGGAGCTTGAAGCACGACATGACATAATTCGGGAGTGCTAAGGCGATGGATTTAATCAGGATCTCCTTCCCTCCTTTAGAAAGAAATTTAGACGACCATCCATTCACCCTTTCTCCTAATCTTTCTTTGACATAGTTAAAAATCTGGCTCTTAGAGCCTCCCAAGCTTTCCGGTATTCCAAGATACATACCCATACCACCTTCCTTTGCGATGTTAAGCTTTAATTTCAGTTGCGCCTGTGTTTGTTCTAGGACATTGTGTCCGAAGGTCACCGAAGACTTGTCAAAATTAATGACTTGCCCTGACGCAACCCCATAACTTTCCAGAACATCTAAAACGGCTTGGCACTGAGCGTCATCTGCCTTGCAGAAGAAAAGACTATCGTCTGCAAAAAGGAGATGTGATATCGGCGGGTTGTTATGAGCTATCTGGACCCCCGATATGACACCCTCTTGTTCCTTGCGTTTAATATTTGCAATTAATACTTCCGTACACATAATAAACAGATACGGTGATAAAGGATCCCCTTGTCTCAGACCTCGCTGCGGGACTATATTCCCATTCAAACGACCATTAAAAAGAATTTTGTATGAGACCGACCTTACACACCACATAATCCAAGATATCCAGACATGTCCAAAACCAAGCTTCTGCAGCACCGCCTCCAGGAAGGGCCATTCTATTCGATCATAAGCTTTAATCATGTCAGTTTTAATAGCCATATAGTCATGCCGACATCTCCGATTGGTCCGCAAGCCATGAAACATTTCCTGTGCGATCAAAATGTTATCCGTAATCAAACGCCGGAGACAAAGGCCGATTTTGTTTCCGATATGACCCTTGGGAGAATCTTTTTTAGCCGCAAACATAATATCTTTGATATAATATTATATGCCACATTACAGAGACTGATGGGTCTCAATTCTGTCATTCTCTTCGGTTGTTCCGTCTTTAGTATGAGGCAAATATTGGTTACATTCAACCGTGGATCAAACCGTCCAGTTCTAAAAAAATCTCTGATCATACAGATTAGGCCTGTCTTCATTATTCCCCAAAAACGTTGGAAAAATAAAGCTGTCAACCCGTCAAGTCCAGGTGCCTTTTCAGGATGCATGGCAAAAAGCGCTGTGCGAACCTCTGTTTCCGTGATATCCCTAGTTAAGTTATGGTTCATGGAATCCGATATAACCGAATCGACATTTGCAAGAACCTGAGCGAAATCCCCCGTCCCCGTGGGTTTAAACAAATTATCAAAATACTCAGCCGCAATGTCTTCCATCCCTTTCGGAGATTCATCTCAGGTCCCTTGGGAACTGAATAAGCCCGTTATTCGATTCATTGCTCTCCGCTGCTTAGTTGTAGCATGGAAAATTTATGTATTTCTGTCATCCTCCTTTAACCATAAATTTCTACTTTTTTGTTTCCAAAATAATTCCTCATCCCGATAGGCTTCGTGAAGTTTCCTTTTAATATCCACTATAACATCCGGAGGAACAATATCATCGCTTTGGGTTTCCTCTAATTTATTTTTCAGTGAATCGAGCCTCTCTTTCCCAGATGGGACATTATTTTTCCTCCACCAGGAAATCGAGTTCCGGCAATTTCGAATCTTATCCACAAAGGATGGCATCCGAAAATTCCTTGTGCGGTTCCAACCACCATCTATGGCCTCTACTAAACCATCCTTCCCTATCCATCTCTTATCGAAGCGGAAGTTTCTATAGTATCTCTCTAATTTATAATTTGCTTTTAACAATATTGGCCGGTGGTCAGACCCTATCCTCGCCAAATATTCCACCTTGGAATGATTAAACACATTATGCCATTCCTCATTGCCAACAGCTCTATCCAACTTACACCGGACATTTTGATTGTTTCGTGTCCCTTTCCATGAAAATTGATCTCCTGCGCACGGAAACTCTGACATTCCACATTGACTTAACATATGATTAAAGGGAACGAAAGACGCCGCATGACGCATTTTACCCTCTTTTTTCATGATTCCCAGTTAACTCATTGAGATCACCTATAATTAACCATGCGTTTGATCTACTTGACCCTATCTCCATAAGTTTATCCCAAACAATGCTCCGATTTGCCGCAACCGATTCACCATAAACAAAAGATATTGAAACTCAGAAACCATAAAACGAGGCATTAACGTCGATAATGCGATTAGAAGAGAACAAAACATCAAGTTTTATTTCATTATTATATAAGAGAGCTAGACCGCCACTGAGACCAACCGGTTCCACAGTGTACAAATTATGAAAGCCAAATTCATCTTGAAACTTTTTTAAATAAAAAGAAGACTGTTTAGTCTCTGATAAGAATACAATATCAGGCCTAAATTTGTTCCTAAGATCTCTGAATGTGTCAGGTGTCAAATCCCCTCCGAGACCCTGACAATTCCAACTCAATAGCTTCACGGGTGAGCCGGTGGTTTTGAGGATTCCACCATTCCTTTCCTAGATGTCCTAAGAGGTATCGTGCCTTTCGTACCTCCCGTAGCCACTCCACCCCGAGTCTTAGTTCCTGTAACACGAGAAACCAAAGATTTAGAACCCATTGAAACCTTAGTCATTCCCCTCTTAATATCCATGCTTTTTTCGGTGAAGCCCGTAACATCAAATTCAACTTCCTCATATTCATTCCTTTCAATCTACTTGGACTTTTACTGCCTTTAGAAAGAGCAGACCGAGTAGTACCAAGATTAATATCCTGTAAATCAGCTACAATACCATCAACAATCACTTGTGGAATGGGTAGAGTTATTAACATACCGCCAGCCTCAGCCGAGGCAACTGCCTCAACACCATCAGAGACAACCGAGGCATCCTTCTCAGCCTCTGTATCGATAGGCCCAGTCTCCTTCTCTGGGACCATACCTCATCATCCAGCTGTTCACTCCCCTCCAAACCATCATCTGCCACAGGAAACTCCAAATCAAGCTCATTGTCCTCCAAATCATCCTCAACATCTAATTCTCCTTCTTCCATGAGAAGATCATCATCATCATTAACCTCATTCAAAGTAGCCTCAGGGAGAACCCGCGACTCCTCGCTAACCGCCGTGGCGACGGCCGTACCATTATCATGAATGGGCGAGCTTACAAGTGGCCGCTGCTCCGTCACCTTCTCCTCTTCACGAGGCTCCGACTTGCCATAGTACAAAGGCTTTGGCCACGGTTGCCTACGCCTCTGCCCCGAGGAGGAGCTACCTTCCTTTCCGCTAGCTGCCTTGTGCCCATGCCTGTAGCCACTCCCTTTGGCTCCTTTAGAACGAGCTAAACTAGTTCTTCCACTTTTAGCATCTGTCCCTGACAACGCTTCAGCATAAGACCGGAACTCTTGACGTTTCCCATGACCACCAAGGTTAGTTTGATCCATGATCTCACTCGAATTCTAGTCCAACGCACGTTTCACTGGTAGTTTCCTCTGCCCCGCCTGATCATTACCTGGCCAGTGGGTACTCTGGTCTGAAGGAGCCACCACGCCTTGGTCATCCTGTTGACGTTGCTCAACCAGATCCGAACACATTGTTATGTCATGAGTGAGTCTCTTACACTGCTTACAAAATCCGGTAAGCTTGTCATACTTGAGACTCACCGTGACCTCCTCACCATGCTCAAAGGGAACCACCATTTGAAAGGCAATAGGATTAAACCCATCCACCGTAACCAAGATGCTACCTGAATCTGCATCGTACTCTTGAACAGTACCGAGAGCATTCCCAATAGCTCGGATCGTCACTTCATCCCACAAGTGCATTGGGATATCATCCACTTTTACCCAAAAAGTGATAACCAAAGGGTATGTAGCCCTCACCAGCGGCTCCCAACGGACTATGGAAACCATCCATCCATCAAAGTGGTATGGTCCATAGCTCAAAACATCCAATAAGTCCCTTTCACTCAAGAAAGTGAACTGAAATTTCCCGTTACCTAGTTCTCCTCCTTCTACTCGTCCCTCCAATCTCCAAATCTTGGAAAGGTTTGCTATTAATTAGACTCTCCATCCGCTGCTTAGCCGGATTCACAAGCCTGCCAATGAGAGTGAGAGAGAATTGTTTCACTCTCTTGGAAATTGCATCCGCCGAAAGTCTCACCGCAGCCGTACGGACCACTGCTTTGTCGCTGGTGCCACCCAATTGAGTCATCTGACCTGATACCAACTCCCCTAGAGAATACCACAAAGAAAAGGGTTTGGCCTGACGTGACGCAAACCTGAAGACCCGCCGATGTAAAACTGATATCACTGTAGATTGAGTATCCCAACCCAGAGACCAGAGATAACAAATCAAGAAGAGCCTGAGCGTGTTAACGAGATGATGAACAAACCAGAGGCCGCGTGACTTTATAGCAAAACCCTCTGTGAGAATCCACGAAATCCACTGTGAGAATCGAATCCAATCCTTGTCAAATCGCAGCTCAATCATTGAGATCTTAAAATCTGATGAAGAAAGGAAACTGATGATCCTGCTTGATACCGCAAAAACCCACACGAATCTCCCACTTTCCTTATCTTGAAACCTCTTAGACTCAAACATGGCGATGAAGATTACCCACACCGATCTCCAGTTAAAGAGATAGATCGCCTTCCAGATCATCTCCCAGCCGCTTATCTCCTTCGACGCTCCCCGTATCTCCGACGATCTCTCAAAAATCCGAAAGAATTGAAAGATATACCCGTTGAAGTACCAGATCGATTCCCCATGGAAACCCCATAAAATCCAAACGAAACACCAACCGCCAGTGGAGACGGCCACCGTCCCATCTGCCGCCGAAAACCCTAATTGCAAATCGCAAAAACCATCGCCCGAGAGAGAGAAATGTTTCCTGTTACTATTGTTTTTATTCTAGTCTTTTAATTTAGAGTACTACTTTTAATCTACTTAAAATTTTTGAACCAATTTACAATTCATTAAAAAATAATTATAACATTCATTATTATTTGGATAATCAATACAATATAACTTCCTCGTCTAAGAAAATAGAATCTTCGACTTCCATTAAACTCTACCAAATTTAAAATAATATTTCATGTTATATTGTTCAATCCCATGTACAATTAAATTATATAGATATATGTTGTTATTATTAATCATTTTATATATTATACATATCTCAATATTTATATAATTAACGTGTGTTAGCATACATGCATCGATAAATATTTAGTAGTGTTAAATACAAAACTATATATTCAACCATATATTGGTTTTATGATAGATTGGTTTTGTATATGTATATTATAGTATATATGAAAATTATATTATTTTAGTATAGATGCACATGTGTAAATTAAAGCTAAGCATTCGGGTTCGGGTCAAATTCAGATCCCGAACTGGAGCCCTATAGGATCTTTTTTAGTTTTGATCGGGTCTAGTTGGATTTTATAAAACTGTTAAAATCTGGATATATCTAATATTTTTCGGGTTCAAGTTTTTCGGATTCGGGTACGGATTTTTTTCAAGTTTCTCCATTTTTTCGGATTATTTGGATTTTTTCCGGATATTTCTGATTTTTCAAAGCTTTTCAGATTCAAGTTCGATTCATATTTTTTTGATTTTTTTGGTGTCTCGGGATTCAGGTTCGAGATTTTTGGATTAACAGAGGCAAGTATATCGATATAAGACTATAAAGGTAATGATGTATGCATATGTGTGTGCAAAAGTTTGGGGCATCCATATACTACTTCGAGTTTCAATCTCGATTCGGGTAAAACCAGAAACACGAAATAATCGAGCATGGAACCCGCTCGGGTTTTTTGACATGATTTTTAGGTTTGGTTTCGGAGTAAAGATTTGATTGTTAAGAAAATAAGATGTAAAGAACTAATCTCATTCATATAAAATTTTTTTCCAAATATCAAATTCTAAAAAATAGTATCTACAAAATATTATTAATTCACATAAACAAATAATGTTTTATGATAAACTTAAAACAATATAAAAAAACAAAATTATGTTTGTTATAATTATTTCAATTAATTAATCTAATTTTATCACATATAAACATTTGTCAAATAAAAGTTACCATCGTGAGTTAAGTAAACATGTATATTTTTGTTCTTAATTTGTAAAATCAATAAAGACTTAAATAATTATTTAAAAATATAAAAGCGGGAGAATAAATTCACTCAATTCTAGAAAAATTAGGAATTAAATTACCATTTTTCACTGTTTGAAAGTTATTTGAATATCCATATCTTTCTTTTACATGTTGTCACGTCACCGGTAGTTATATACACGCACAACAAGAAATTTAAGAACCAGACCATTTTCCAAAATTTCATATCTAAGAAAGAAGCAGTACACAAGACGCACAACGTATGAGACGAGGAGGCGAGAAGCTCAAGCAATTAAACATATCTCATCAGGGTAAAGAGGAAAAGACGTCGCCAAATACCGAGGTCCACCAAAAACTACCACCACAAAAAGAGGAGCAATGCAAATTAACATATATAGATGGATAAGCAGCGACAACAAATTGTAAGGGAGATGGGTCGGAGCGACCCGGAAAACGAAGCAACAAGCATGGAAAATATTTCTAGCTCCTTTACAATCGCGCTTGGAATCGGTTAGGCTTTTATATTCTTTTTCTTTGTCATAGATATATTCCTCTTAGTAAGTGAAGTTATTTCCGTTTTTTCGAAACTTAGTACGTGCAGTCTACTAAGTTTTAGCATTTTGGATGTGTAGCTATCTATCTTTGTGATAAACTTATGCAATAGCTTATTAATTTTTAGAAAAAATGCAAGGCTTGGCTATAGTCAAGAACTGAATTTTGGTAACATGCATTAATGTTTTTTGAAAAGGATATAGATTTCTTGAAGAGAAGAAATGATGGTAACTTATAACAATATAGGGTGCTAAGTTTGTAAATCAAGGTAGAATTAAAGTTTTGATTCTTTAGTACCTAAATTTGATGTTGTACATTATTAATTTCAATATCTAGCATCTTTTCAATAGTAGAAGTATCATCGCTAAAAACGAAAGATGAGAACACTATGCATGTGTGCATTTTTTGAAGTGTCAAAATTTTAGTTTTTCCACAACAGTTCTGGTTATATCAAGGAAGAAGATGAAAAAACTGCACAAGGAACTTTTTTTACTACTAGGTCAACTATCCAAACACATGCCTGAGACTAACGGTGAAGGTATTTGCATGAGGAGTTTGATCGTGATGTTTATTTTTGTGACATTTTGTTTCGCGAATGTTTTTAAGCCTTTTTACTAACCATGTTCTTTTAAACACTGACATGTCAGATAGTAAACTATGGTGGAGGATGAAAAGCACAACGTTTGACTATTTTGGCAGCCTCCTCTGGAAGAATGGGAAGAAATGAATCCCTCAAAATTTGAGTTTTTGCCACTTTGTTTTGATGAGTTCTATGAGAAAGAAGTAACAATGAAAAAGGAAAACCTGATAAAAATAATACATATGTGGGATCGAGAAAGCTGTGAAGCCTATGCTTGATGGATTAAAAAAATGGACAAAAGAGATAAGGAAAGCAAGCGAGAGAAAAAGGATATGATACAGAAGGAGCTCCAATTAGTTAAAGTTAAGATCTGCTTAGAGAAAGCTATAAAGGATATGGATGGAGTAGTGAGGCATACAGAACAAAAAGAGATTTTTAGCAAAGAACGAAGAACAAAAAGAGGAAAAGAAAATTGAAATGGGAGAACATAAAAGAGAAAAATAATGTTGAGTAATACAAAGACAAAAAATGATGAAGACAATGGCGAAGGCAGAAATGATGATGCTACCACTCAATTTTGGACCTGTGGACAACCAAAGTAAGAATTTTCCTTTTTGTCTCACTCATTGTCTTTTGGTTTGTGTATTTTTTCTTGTAGTAATAATCTTTCATTTCTTAGCTTACTACTACGTTTTTTATTAGATGAAGTTAACGTTCATATACTTTAATCCATCTATAGATACAATCAGGAGTAAAAAGATTGTTTCTAGCATGTAATGAAAATCGAGTAGAACCAACAAATCGATCCGAAGAATCATCAAAGGTACAAATATCACATCAACTTCAATTCATTTTCCTCCATTGTCAAGAAACCAAGCCAAATTGTAGATGGGCTCTCATGCTTGGGTTGCATCTAGAGAGCTATGGAAGCTCAAGATCTCATACTCAGTTGTTATCTCTATCTCGATTGCTTTTCTTGCAATGCAACATGTTCTTATTCGATAGTAGCTCGGTAAATGTTAAAACTCTTACTTATAATGAAACGGAAAGAGTGATTTTATAAAATTTTGTTATGTTTTTTCTCAACATTAAACATATATTTCTTTAACAAAAAAACATTAAACATATATTTGAAGTGACTTTACACACAATGCATATGGGTAATAGAATTTAAAATTTGATATGTTTTTACTCTAAAATTAATATTTATATATTAAATTTATTTTGGTTTTCATACATAAATTTAACATTTATTATAATTAAACCATAAGAAGTTAACTATAACTTGGTTTGGTTATAATCTATTTAACAAATTTTTAGCTTTGGTATTCAATTTAGTTAGTCAAAGTAAATTTAACATTAAAAAAACATAGCAACTAGTTTGTATCATATTTATAGTTTATTACTTTATTGATTTTAAAAAAACCAAATTTTTATTCTGTTTTATTTAGCTTCAATAAACTGATACTAAATGAATTACTTATGTCTGACCACACAAGAGGTGTACTGGCTCGACCAAAATATTTTGTGGCATATAAACTCAAATGGAACAGTTAATTTGTCGTCCTCCTACTGATTCACAAATCTAGAAAAGATTTCATACATCTAACCATTCAAAAAAAAAATTGGTACAATATTGATGGTATTTCCTATTTATAGAACTTTTTCATCAATTTTCTTTGGTAGTATCTTGGTTATTGTTGAGATCTATCATGTTTTGATTTATCAACTGAACTCGAAATCCGCTCTTCAGGTACCCTGACATGATCAGATATTGTGTGCCCATGCATAGAAGTATGTGAACCTAATCACAAAGCTATATGCAGTGTAAGATCATCAAAGAGAATATCTCATACAATTTTTGGTCAGCGATGGCTTTGGTCAGAGGCATCTGAAACTTTCCAGTGATCTTAAACTTGCTAGCTATTGGTAATCATGGCTTGTAATGTTAAGACTCAAAACTCGAAATGCCACAAAGGAGAAGTTAGAGCAAATGTAATCTCAAATGGGCCAATCATTGTTCGAGATGGATTGCCACGTACGAAAAAACAAAAGCTTTAGAGTTGTAAGCCTCCCAAATGCTCTCAGACACTCTTTCCAAGATGGTTCTGAGGAAAGGTGATTCTCTCCTCCTGTTTTCCCCTAACCAGTTTCTTACCTTTTTTGGGTGGGAAACTAACCATTTTTTTCTGACCAAAATCAATCACCCGGTTTTGTAACCCATTTTGGAAAAATTTCAAAATGAAAAACCACTCTCCCACCCCCAAACACAACTTCTCCTCACTGTTTCTTGTCCCCCCTGGCGAAAAATCAGTGAACCCCATCCATCTTCCCACCTCTCCGACCCCCCGTCGTGCCTATCCACCCTTTGTACCACCCCTGTTTCATCCCATTTTCCCACCCCATTTTAATTTTGCTCCCCTCCCTAACCCAACCACGTTCTTTCACCTTTATAGCCCTCTGTTCTTTCATCCTTCTGCCCTATATCTCTGTGTAGATCAGTCTTTGCCGGAGAGACTCCATGGCCACAACAAGTGCCAAACCTACTCCCTCTTGGTGGAGGCCAAGTCCTCCTCGTCATCACCATCCAAAGGAGGTAGCAACTTCCCGTCTTCCCCCTGAGAAACATCAATACAACGCTCATGAAGAAGAAGATGAAGATGATATCATCGTCATTCAAAATATTGACATCTCAAACCGTTTGGGAAAGTTCAAAAGATCTTTGGTAGGCCGAATATTCCATGAAGGAAGGAATATTGATGCTCTCTTAACTCTCATGCCTAGCGAACGAGTTTGGGATGTGGAAAGACGAGTAAAAGGCTACAATTTGGGTAAAGGAAGGTTTCAATTTGACTTTGATTCTGAAGAAGATCTACTATGAGTTCTGAGTCAGCGACCTTACCATTAAAACTTCTGGTATTTTTCTCGGGAGAGATGGAGCCCCTCGGGAGGAGCTGATTATCCATCCTCTATCTCGTTTTGGATCTCAGTCTCGGGCCTTCTAACCTTATTCTGGGTGAAACAAACCTTCAAAGACTTAGGAGGTGATCTTGGAAAGTTTATTACTACTGATGAAGAACATGCTCGGATGCAAGTCTCGGTGGATGTCACAAAACCCCTGAAGTTTAAAAGCAGAGCACGTTTTCAAACGTGTGAAGTAGTGGCTGTCGAATTTACTTATGAAAAATTGCATAGAGTTTGCTATACCTGTAAGATGATTTCCCACGATGAAAATTCTTGTCCGAAGCTTTCTGAAAATCAACGAACATTACACAAGGTGGAGAGACGTTTACAGGTCGAAAAAGAAGTAATGCTCAAGAAACAGGAGAAGCAGATCCAGAGCTCTCCCTCCAATGATGGCATTGGATCCTCTCACGCAAACAACCGTGAAAAATCCTTGATGAAGCGCCCAGTTCGTCGTAAATTGTATAATGAAGATGATTTCGAGAGAAACATGGACAAGCGAATTCCTGTCTGGCAGCGTATCCAAACTGATCAAGCTAACCTTTATCCTCAAAATCGAGAAGAGACCTTTGTGTCTTTGAAATATTCTGAGGAAGGAACATCTTCATCAAAGGCAGCCACAACGATCATCAACCCAATGGCGACCTAAAGAAGATTCTCACCCTGCCAAAGCCTCAGATCAGGGAGAGAGAAGTCTGACAATCAGAACTCACTCACACCCATATGTGGTTACAAACTCTCGACCCCACATCTCCGCCAAGGATCGAGGGATTCGCAAAGAGAAAGAAAGGGTGAACGAGAAAGAGATCCCGCCTTCGCAACCTGTGAGATCATCTGTCCAACCTGAACCGCGGATTGCCCAGACTTCCTCTTCCATTGGTGCTGAGAAAGAGAAACCTAATGAGTTTAGGCCTCAGGTGAATCGTAAATTACAAAGACCAGAGGAGAGGAGATCACAGGTTTCGCACCTACTGAGTGAAGGCGGTGAGGAATCGGTCTTGGACAAAAGTACCCAGAGTCCTAGTCGTCGACATGATGACCAAAGACCAGCCAAAACCCTCTTGGCAAGATCGTCGACACCAAACAATTGGGAAAAAATGATAGATGAATGGGACAAAGCAAAACAGAAGGATCCAGAGGGTATGAAATTGGCTGAGGGGAATTCTCTACAGGAGCTGGAACAGGAGCTACGAGACATGAAAGTCGTTATGGATGAAGAGGAAGTGGGAGAAGACGATTTGCTTGGTGAGGATCTGGCGGAACAAGAGCAACCCCAAGTGAGTCTCGAGAGAACAATCTCGGAAGACCCATGACGAGCTCCCGGAAGACCTCGTTCACCGGATTCTTCTCCCTCTCCAACAAGTGATATCAAACGGAGGTCACCTTCACGATTCCGTTTACAGAAGGAACGTGTCTTCCCTCACGATGACCTCGCTGGAGAAAAAAATATGGGCCTTAAAGAGCTGGAGGCCCAAAAGAAGGTGGATCTTAATTTGGCCAACAATTCTCAGCTAGGCACTAAGGCCTCTCTTCATCCCTCTAAAAACTCCTTGGGGCCCAAGAGCAAAATAAAAAAAAAGCCCAAAAGCTGGTATGGAAGTTTCCTCCAAGAAATTAAAACCATTTCGTGGAAGACTCTCTCCGAAACCACTTCCGAAGCCCGGAGGTTATTTGAAAAAAGATTTAAAAGAAAAATCCAAGAAGAAACTCCTTTTTCCTCATAGTGAGGCCGCAATATCGTCCAAGTCTATCTCGTTGTCAGGAGTAGGTTTGATGGGGTCCCAGATTCCATCCAACCTCCCTGAATGAAGATCGTCGCTTGGAATTGTCAAGGGGTGGGATTGAAGACTACTTCGCGCCGACTGGAGGATTTATGTCGTAGGCATTCCTCAGGTTTTATTTTCCTTTCTGAAATGAAGAACAAGCGGAGTGTTTTATAGGATACCCAAGTTTCACTAGGCATGGACTGTTTGATTACTGTTTATCCTGAAGGTCTTAGTGGGGGTCTTGCTTTATTTTATTCTAGCGATTATCCAATCAAAGTCTTATGTATGAACAATCGTATTTTGGATATTGAGACTGTTATTGATGGAAATCGTGTTTATCTTACTTTTGTTTACGGAGATCCGATTGTTGAATGCCGAGGAGATATTTGAGAAAGATTGACCCGTACATCTACTGATAGATATGGTGCTTGATTTATTACTGGAGATTTTAATGAAATCATTGGGAACCATGAAAAACAAGGTGGAAAACGTAGATCAGAGACCTCTTTCCTTCCTTTCCGCGATATGATAGATTTTTGTGGCTTCATTGATATCTCATATCGAGGGAACTCAATGTCTTGGGCTGGTAGACGAAACAACGGCATGATTAAAAGCCGTTTGGATAGAGCCATGGGGAACGAAGATTGGCACCAAGTTTTTCCCCCACACCATTATGGAATATCTAAAAATGTGGGGATCAGACCACAAACCACTTTTGACCACAGTCCAAAAACTTCCCCAATGTTGTGGGAGGAATTTTAAATTTGATAAGCGCTGGGTGGGTAAGCCAGGTTTAAGAGATGTGATTACTAGAGGTTGGAATTCTACACGCCTCAATGAAATGAAGGATTCTCAAAGAGAATTCAAGCATGTAGACGTGAGATATCCGCTTGGAAGAAAGGAGGAAAATCCAATTCGGAAAAGTTAATCTTAGAACTCCAAGATAGCATGGATAAAGCCCAACCAGACGAGAACTTTGATCCTGAGATCCTCATAGAGTTAAAAAAAGAAGTTAGGTTTAGCTTATTTTGAAGAAGAAATTTTTTGGAAACAAAAAAAGCAGGGCTAATTGGCTAAAGGAGGGCGATAGGAATACCAAATTTTTCCACTCCTCAACAAAACAGAGGAGAGCTCGGAATCGGATTCTTGGACTGTTAAACTCTAATGGAGAGTGGATTGACAATGAGGCGGGCATTGAAAACCTAGCAGAGGAATATTTCAACTATCTCTTCTTATCCTCGAATCCAAGCGATTTCGAGAGGATCCTAAAGGATATACCTAATATAATCACAGACTCGATAAACGATAACCTTACCCGGGAATTTTCTGAGGAAGAAATAAAACGTGCTCTATTCTCTATAGGCCCAGAGAAAGCACCCGGACCAGATGGTATGATGGCTTTGTTCTACCAACCCCACTGGGATATAATTGGCAAGGATGTTATCAAGCTAGTGAGGTCCTTCTATACCACGGGCCGATTCGAAAAAGAACTTAATGAGACGAACATCTGCCTCATACCTAAATCTGAAAGACACAGAGAGATGTCTGGAGTAAGACCTATTAGTTTGTGTAATGTCAGCTATAAAGTGATATTGAAGATCCTGAGTCTCAAATTAAAAAAATGCTCCCGAGCATTATCTCAGAGACGCAATCCGCCTTTGTAGCCGGAAGGCTTATCACAGAAAACATTCTTATAGCCCAGGAAAATTTCCATGCGCTAAGAACTAATCCATCATGCAAAAAGAAGTTCATGATAATTAAAACTGATATGAGTAAAGCGTATGATAGGGTTGAATGGAGCTTTCTTGAAGCACTTATGATCAAGATAAGCTTCTCACCCAAATAGGTAGAATGGGTAATGTTATGCATTACTTGGGTATCTTACAAGATTCTCCTTAATGGAGCCCCCAAAGGGAGGATATCCCCCACCCGGGGGATTCGACAAGGAGACCCGATCTCCTCCTACCTATTTATCATCTGCACATAAGCCCTCATAGCGCAACTCCGAGAGGCTGAATGGCATGGAAGGATCCAGGGCACCCAAATCTCTCGAGCGAGTCCCTCAACCTCTCACATGCTTTTCGCAGACGATAGTCTCTTCTTTTGCAAGGCCACCGAAGGCCAAGGAAAAGAAATTATCGAAATAATTCGCCGATATGGCGAAGTATCGGGTCAATTATTAAACCCGACGAAATCTTCAGTGATGTTTGGAGTGGACATCCCCGACCTAGAAAGATTGAAAATAAAGGAGGTACTGGGAATCCAGAAAGAAAGAGGTATGGGAACATACCTCGGTATTCCCGAAAAACTCCATGGATCAAAAGCCCAAGTCTTTGCGTTCGTTAGGGACCGCCTTCAATCTAGAATAAATACATGGAATGCAATATTCCTCTCCAAAGGCGAAAAGGAGATTTTGATTAAATTTGTACCCCAGGCGCTTCCCACTTACGTCATGTATTGTTTTCTCCTCCCAAAAGCAATAACTTCCAAGTTAAGTAGAGCTATAGCCAGATTCTGGTGGAGCTCTAACGCTGACAGTCATGGAATCCATTAGCAGTCATGGGAAAAAAATGTGCACTCAACTCTCCAAGGGAGCACTAGGCTTCAGAACATTTGGAGAGTTTAACTTGGCTTTATTGGCTAAACAACTTTGGCGCCTCATACGCTTTCCAAACTCACTCATCAGTAGGGTTCTTAGGGGTCAATATTATAAATATTGTAGCCCCCTGGAGATCCAATCTTCGAATCGATCCTCTTACGGTTGGAGAAGTATATTAGCAGCAAAACCTCTTCTCTGCTCAGGCCTTCACAAAAATATTGGCTTTGGCATGACTACAAGAGTTTGGAGTGAACCTTGGATCCCAGATGTTCTAGCACGCATACCGAAAGATATCTCTCGAACCGGGACCCCCACCTATACGTTAACGATTTGATTGACGAATCTACGAAGTTGTGGAAAGAGGATCGCCTCCAAGAGCTTTTTGCCACGGAGGATATCCCTCGGATTTTGAGTATTAGGCCTTCGAATAACTATCTGAGCGATTGTTGTCATACACAAAATCTGGAAATTATATTGTTCACTTAGGATATTGGGCCGCGAGAGAGATCTCTCGTCTTGCTTGTGACCCCTCTTATCAGGGACCTTCAGTGGATTCACTGGTGGCACAAGCTTGGAAACTTAAAACCATAAGAAATCTCCAGCATTTTGTGTGGCAATGTTTGACTGGCTGTCTGGCTACATGCCAACGCCTTTGTTCTAGACACTTAAATGTTGAAGCATCCTGTCCCATATGTGGTGCAGAGGAAGAATCTATTAATCACGTCTTTTTTGAATGTCCACCCGCGCGTCAAGTTTGGGCCTTAGCTCCCATCCCATCAGCACCATCCCTATTTCCTCGGACTTCCATATATGGTAATTTCGATTACCTTTTTTGGAAGGCCAAGGAAATAGGAGTAAGTGATGAGGCGCTACTAGTTTTACCTTGGCTCTTATGGTATATCTGGAAAGCTAGAAATGTGGTCATCTTTAGCGCGGTGAGGGAAGATGCCCAGAATATTGTAAATCATGTTGTACAAGAAGCAAATACCTAGCTAAAGGCTACTTCTCCAGAGGAGCCTGATGACCAACCTCTTAATGGCCCCCCGGAGTCCCCCCGGGAGTCAACTTCCTCTTTCCCGGGTCGGGTCTGTTTCATTGATGGATCATGGAAATCATCCGACTCTTTCTGTGGTATTGGATGGAACCTAGTGGAAAACGGAGATACGCTGAGGACTGGATATAAGAGGATTCGTTCTACCTTATCACCTGTGCACACGGAATTAGAGGCTCTTATCTAATGACATTCGCGACGAACTGTATGCAGCTAATCTCAATGACCATCTCCCCGATGGAGTAGCCTTCTTTCACGGCTGAGCTAAACGACTTTAAGAGACTAAAGGACGCGTTCCCAATGTTTAACTTATTTTATATCTCTCGTTCCTTGAATTCTGTAGCCGATGACCTTGCTAAAAAAACAAGGCTAATCGGTAATTTATCTATCCATGTAAACAACTTGGTTCCCCATCGGTCTTGCCCAGAGGAAGGTTCGTTACCTGCTTAATATAACTCGGTAAAAAAAAATGGATTGCCACGTGTTAGGATGTCTTTTTGGATTATCCAAACTAGAGAAATAAAAACACTTTTGCAATCTAATCACACCAATCACAAAACAAGATACTTCCACGTGGCAATAACCCACCTTACCCCTTACCATTCTTCTTCTAAAGGATCATCTCTCTCACTCTCTCTCTCTGCTCACTTCCACCATGTCTGCAGCATTAAGCTCGTCTCTCTACATCTCCCCAAAGAAACCTTCATGTCCACAACAATCTCAATCCACGAGACCAACAACCATCAGAACCACCACTCTCCATAGCCATCCTCTCTTCTCTGTAGCCGATCGGAACGTAACCCTCCAGATGAAAGAGAAGATCCTCTGTCTCGAGCTCATGGGAATTGACTCAGGCAAAGCCCTCTCTCTCAACCCTTGTCTCTGTTCAGCCTCCCTTGACTCAATCGAATCTGTTCTCCATTTCCTCCAATCAAAAGGAATCTACCCAAATGACCTTCCAAGAATCTTGGGGATGTGTCCTAAGATCCTCACTTCCGACATCAGAACAGAACTCAACCCTGTCTTCATGTTCCTCTCGAGTGATCTTAATGTCCCTGAGAATGGGTTCAGAAGAGTCATCAAGAAATGTCCAAGGCTACTGATTAGCAGCGTAGAAGACCAGCTCAAGCCTGCTCTTTTCTACTTGCAGAGACTTGGTTTTAAGGATCTTGATGCTCTTGCTTACCAAGATCCTGTCTTGTTGGTATCAAGTGTTGAACACACTCTCATCCCAAAGCTTAGGTAAAAAATTTTAGACCTTCTCTTTAATGTCACTTGAGCAAATGAGAAAAAGAACCAATGATTTTAAAGAATCTACTATTAGTGTTACATCTCTAACCTTTACATTGTGATGTATTTTTTGGTCAGATTCTTGGAGAGTATAGGATTCTCGAGATCAGAGGCGATAGGAATGATTCTTAGATGTCCGGCTCTATTCACATTCAGCATAGAGAACAACTTTAAACCAAAACTGGACTACTTCATGAGTGAGATCAAAGGTAGACTAGAGAATCTAAAGGAGTTTCCGCAGTATTTTGCCTTCAGTCTAGAGAAAAGGATAAAGCCGAGGCACTTAGCATCGATGGAGAGAGGTTTAGATTTGCCATTGTCGTTGATGCTTAAGAGCACAGATGAAGAGTTCGAGCAATTGCTCCAACATACAAAACCCTCTTCAATAGTAAATATGTAATATATTTTAATTGTATATGCTGCTGTTTTTATTGATTGTGTTCATAACTTATGTTTTAATTTTAACATTGTTCCATAATTTTAACATTAAATATTTTATTTTTATTAAAACACTCAATATTAATTGTTATATATATATGCAAACACGATAAAATTATCATATTTAATTAAAAATGTTACTTTACTTGATATTTAAAATTAATTTGGATGATATTAGTCGTTTTTAAGTTTACGGATTATACTTACATGAATTTCAACATGAAAACCTAAATTTTTAATGACATCATACAAGACTTTATCTAGTATAATTGAAAATTTAATATCAAATACAAAAATAAACATGCAATTGAATATTTAATTACTTATTTAAGTTCTGAATACTCATTTAGAGTATTTATTCGGATATTTGATATATTTAGATGCTTATTAGTTTGCGAAAAAAATGCTTATTAGTTTAATATCAAATAAAAAAATAAACATGGAATTAAATATTTAATTACTTATTTAGGTTCTGAATACTTATTTAAAGTATTTATTCGGATATTTGATGCTTAATTTTCAGCTTTGATTTTTTATATTCAATTTTTTTTGAGTTTTTCAAAAAAAATTGGATTTAGATTGGGTTCGGATAATATTTGATACTACAATTATCATGCTACAAGATCTATTCGGATTTTGTATCCAATTAGGTTTGGATTTAGTGCCGTTTTTTCGGGTGGGTTTAATTCGGATTTTCGGATGAAGAAATATTCCAAGACCTAAAAACTACCAACTAAGTCAACTCTTTCCCTCAACCTTAAACATTTCACCATATGATGATTGGGCTTTAAGTGGGCCTATTCTTATGAATTTATCTAGTTTGCTAAAGATTTTTTTGTCAAGAGTTTGCTAAAGATTTTTCTACTCTTTTTTTGTGTTTACAAAAAAAAATAATTTTTTTCTTTACAGAAAAAACATTAAACCCTTGTAGGAATTGGAGAGAAGCCCTAAAAACTTGGGGGTATTAAGAATAAAATAAAATTTGTAAAAACATATGCATTTGCCATTTCCATGGCTGAGGTTCGTCTTCGTCATTGAACAATTTAGTAATTTTAACTACTTCCTCTCCTTCCCTTTGCACAATAAGCGAAACAGAGTCGGTCTGTTTTTGTTTTTTTGCAAATCAAAGAAAAGTCTTTCGTTTTCTTCGTTTCCTCTGATCAAGATATGTTCTTCTCGAGGGGTATTTCTCGGATTTCTTCCAAGTTTCTGAGAAGTCGCAGCTTCTATGGTTGCTCTCGATCTCTCGCCTCTCATCGCCTCCTCGCAATCTTCCCCGATCAGGGTCATTCTTCTTCTGAATCGCCACACAAGGTAATTTCGACCATTTCTCTCTTGGGAGCTCCTGTGTCGTCTTCACGAAACGAGAAATACACGATTAGGGTTTCTGATTTTTTTGAGTTTTTGCGAAGAAATTGAGAGCATGGGTTTACTCTGATTTGTTTCCGGATCCGATTTGTATCTCTAATCATTTACCATGGAAGATAGTTTAGTGAATAAAGGTTTCGTCTTTTTTTAATCTTTGGGTTTCTATTATTTAGGGTTGTTTGTTTGTTTCCACAGACCAATTGAAAATTTATTTTCCCCTTTTTGTGTGTAGTATAATTATAGCTGAAGCAAGAGAAATGAGTAATCTAGTTTCTAATAATGTTAACACGGAGAAAGATTTTTTCAATGGGTCTTATTTGGATACACTGTTTTAGTTTGTGTGTATGTGGGAGAGAAAGTTTTGAGTTAACTTAAGATAATTATTGAAATGGAATTCGTTTTCTTTTTTACAGTATTAGAGTTGGTGAGGTAACCATTGTGTTATTCCTTTTGTGATGTTTTAGTAGGGTTACGTTTGCAGAGGAACATTTCCATTAAAATCTCCGGTTTTTGGTTGTTTTAGTCATCACCTCTATCACCAGAGCAGCTCCTTAGTTGAGGTTTGTTCTTAGCTCCTCCTTTTTTCCATTGTATCATCTTTTGATGAGCCCAAAACCTCGTTTTGTATAGTTATGTTTTCAGATATTCTTAAATTATGGACATTGCATTGCATATGAAATGTTTGTCAAAACCCAACTGTTTTTTTTTCTTAATTTAATCTCATTGTTTGTCACTCATCCTATTGGATTGGTCGTTGTTTCTTTTAACTTTCAAGTTTCGAATCGCCCCTCTTCTTTTTCAACTGTTGAAAGAGTAAGAATGTCCTTTTCCTAGGAGGAGCTTGACCCCTTTTCGCTTGTTGCCGATGAGCTGTCACTTCTTAGTAATAAGCTGAGAGAAATGGTAGTTGCTGAGGTAAGTAGCCTTTGCCATGAATTTGCACTCATTAAGTTCATTGAAGATCGGAAAAAGCAAATGTTCTGAAGCAAATTTTGTTTGTTTTCTTTCTGCTGTTCAGGTTCCAAAGCTTGCCTCTGCAGCTGAGTACTTCTTTAAAAGGGGTGTGGAAGGAAAACAGTTTCGTCCAACTGTAATGACTATAGTTTCTTTTATGCTTCCATTCCTGGTCATCTGTTCTGTATCATTTTCTCTCTTGGTATCATAATTGGTCTGGTTATGTGTTCATAGATTTTGCTGTTGATGGCGACAGCATTGAATGCACGCGTGCCAGAAGCATTGGCTGCTGAATCAGCAGTTAATGTCCCGTCAGAGTTACGCGTAAGGCAACGGGGTATTGCTGAAATCACAGAAATGATACATGTCAGTAGCTATAGGTTACTCACAGCGTTCATTAATAATCAAAATCTGTTATCCTCTCTTCAAGTAGTAATGTTGGGGTCATTGTAGGTTGCAAGCCTCCTGCACGATGATGTCTTGGATGATGCTGATACAAGGCGTGGTGTTGGTTCCTTAAACTTTGTAATGGGTAACAAGGTAATCAATTGAAAGTAGCTTCTACTGTCTAAGATATGTTTAATTTTGTTTTTTGGAGATTGTAGATTTTAATGACCACCGATTTCACATTGTAGATATCGGTATTAGCAGGGGACTTTTTGTTATCTCGGGCTTGTGTGGCTCTTGCTTCTCTAAAAAACACAGAGGTAAAAAAACGAAGAACGTACGCCTCACTTTTTTTGCAAACTTGTTAAGAACTAAATATTGTGGTTGATAGGCAATTTTCCGTAAGATAGAATTTAGAATCAATGACATAAGTCCAAAGAGTTAATTATCACTTGAAAGCAATACATCTCTATTGTTTCTCTCCCTCTCTTTGTAGGTTGTATCATTACTTGCAACTGTTGTAGAACATCTTGTTACTGGTGAAACCATGCAAATGACTAGTACAACCGAGCAGCGTCATAGGTAAAAAGAATCCTCTTCTGTCAACTATAGCTGTAAAAAAGAACACTAGTCAAGTGTTCCTCTATGGTTGCCCTTTTATGTTTGAAAATCAAAACATGGTTTGATTTTCCCATTCTTAACATAATAGCGCCTACTAGTAAATGGGATTTCATATAATAATTTGTTCATGCAAATAAGTTTTGTGTTCGTGATGTCCAGTATGGACTACTACATGCAGAAGACATATTATAAGACGGCGTCTCTGATCTCAAACAGCTGCAAAGCAATTGCCTTGCTCGCTGGACAAACAGCAGAAGTTGCCATGTTAGCTTTTGAATACGGGAAGAATCTGGTTTGTTATCATCTTCTGGAAAATGTTTGGCTCGATTGCAGCTAATTTTTCTTCCAAAATCGTTGATATTTGTTTCTATTTCCAGGGTTTGGCATTCCAATTGATAGATGATGTACTTGATTTCACGGGCACATCTGCTTCTCTCGGAAAGGGATCCTTATCAGATATACGCCATGGAATTGTAACAGCTCCAATCCTCTTTGCTATGGAGGAGTTTCCTCAACTACGCAAAGTTGTTGATCAGCTTGAAAAAGATCCAACGAATGTTGACATTGTAAGTTTTGAAAGAAACAAAAATCTCCCGAAATCGTTAATAAGTCTTCATAATCACCTCCTCATGTTTAAAATAAAACAAACCAGGCTTTAGAGTATCTTGGGAAGAGCAAAGGAATACAAAGGACAAGAGAGTTAGCTATGGAACATGCGAACCTTGCAGCAGCAGCAATTGGGTCTCTACCTGAAACAGACGACGAAGATGTCAAGAGATCGAGGCGGGCACTTATCGACTTGACCCATAGAGTCATCACCAGAAACAAGTGAGGATGAAAAAAAGAAAAGTCTCTTTATACACCAAACGTCTTCATAACACATGAGTGAGGAAGGTTTCAATTTCATTCCATTCCATTCCATTGCTAGGATTTTGTGATTTGTCCATCTCTCTTCAAGAAATAATTTGTTGGACAAGAAGTGGTTTTCTTTTTAAAACAAAAGATAAGATGTAGGAGAAGGAAAAGAGACATTCATACTACTTTTGAAAATCATTCTAAATCATTTCTTGCAAATTTGGTTCTTTTTAAAAAAGTTTAAACGGGAGTGAACTCTATTTGAATAGCAAACTTTTATGTATTTCATCCATAAGATTCCAAAATCAGTGACATAAGATTCCAAAATCAGTGACAAAAAGGGAAAGATTGATCTAAAATTACTAAGTGTGTATACGCTGAGCCGGGAACAAACACAAAAGTGTCAAGGATCAGTCTTCAAAGATCAGTCTCCTCTTCAAAATCCATGAGAAAATCGGTTAAGTTCTCCGCATCATCCACCGCCTCATCTAGAGACATTCGACCTTCCTTCTTCGGTTTAGGCTGTTTCAGAAACCAAAACCATGACATCAAAACTCACACACTGACATATATTTACTGACGGCCAAAGCTGAATCTGGCTTTTACCTTGGAGTTGCGAAGCTCGGGGGTACTCTTCAATACACTCCAGTTCCTCGACACTTTCTCATCTTTGTCTACTTCTGCATCATCTTCCTCGTCCTGTCATGAAAATCCAAAGTTGTCTCAGCATGATTAAATGAAGAGAAGAAAAAGATTATCCGATTGATGATACTTGCATCGTTTTCACCAATATCAACAGCTTGTGCCATTGCATCATCAATGTCAGGCACCTGCATTCATTACAATATATCAAATGAAACATTGATATCTCTTAATGAGAGTTGTGTTGTTGAACCAAAAAAAAAAAAAAGAGAGTTGCGTCAAAGAGATCCATCTTTTTACCTCCAGCTGCTCCGTTTTCTCTTTGGCTAGTAGTGTTTCGTGCATCTCTCGGGAGATGACTTTGCCATTCTGATGAAATACAACAATTTTAAGAAATCACAATAAGAACATACAAAAAGGAAAAGAACTTTGAGCAAAGTAGACAAACCTCTTTCAGATAAGAGAGCATGTTTGGTGTCGGCTCATGAAAATCGGGTCCTCTAAAATCCATAACTGCATCAGGTTCTTGAATGTAGTTAATTGTCGGGTAAACTGGATCCCCTCCCCATACTGCAAGAAGCCGAAAAAGTTAAATTGAAAGATCGTGTACCCATGATGAGTTAGTTTAACCATTAAAGTTTCATACTTTGCTTTATTTGATCCTCCCTCATCCGCATTGCCAAAGGATCTCTCTTAATCCTAATATCGGTTCCCATCATTATCCGGTATTCTCGATCTGTTTGATGAGAGAACATCTCAATCAGTTGTGTGTTTTCATCTTCACCAGTCTCTTCAAAATGCTTCTGTACAGCTTCTCGTGATGTGTCTCTCTTCCATGCTTTTACCCATTCAGAATAAAAAGCCATTGGACCTTCTTTCGCTAATCTCTCTCGCTCAGCTTGCAGCCTGAGAGAATGAAAAGAAAAAATAAAAATCGTACCAAACAGATTTTAAGTAAAACGTAGTTAGATTAAGATTACCTCTCTTCCTTGAAAAGATGTCTTCTTGCTCTATAAAGAGAAGTTTCCGTAAGTGTCGGTTCTTCCCCATAGAGCTTCACTTGTCCTGTTTCTGCCATTGCCTTGAGAAAAACCTGCGACAAAGAAAAGATAGCACGATGGATCAAACATTAGGGAAAAACGCACATGGCTAAATACAAAATCACTGTAATGACTTACCGTTTCAACATCAGGACGTCTTCTTTGCCATCTTGACCATTGTTCTTTCTCAGGTTTTCTCCAGTTCCACCACATTTCATCGCTTGTGAGTGTCTTATCAATTTCTTTCTTTTTTGTAGGATCAATAAATGGATGTGGCCGTCCAAGCTTTTTATCTAATTCATAACCACTCTCTTCCTCTTGTCTCTCAAATTCATTGTTATAGACAACAAAACCGTTAGAGGAATCGTTTTCCTCTTCATCAGAGTTATCATCAGAATCTGATACTTCATCATAAGACTCAACAGCCACATTTTCCTCAGTTGCTTTCCTATTCTTCTTTCTCCGACTTCCAGGATTTTTTCCATAAGAAGGGAAACTCGAAGACTCGCCAGCTGGTTGAGGAGCCCTAGCAGCTCTCACACGGCTTGAAGTTCCTTCAGGCCAATAGTCCTCACCAGGAATGCTAGCCCGGGCACCGGATGCTGGCTCGAGTTTTCCAGAAGTAGAATCCATGTAACTATAGTAAGGAGGCCTCTCAACAGACACATACTCATATCCTTTCTCATTCTTTTTAGAGCCTTCACTTGCATCACTATCATTATTCTCCTTCTTGCATTTGATACAATGTCGCAACAACCGATTCCCAGAAGTAATCCCAACATGTAATGTCCTAATTGGGAATTCGCACTTAACCAGCCTCTACATATATAAAAATTAACAACAATCACAATTTTAAACATCTCTAAACAACTAGAAAATCGACATTCGGTTTATAAAAATGCAAAATAATGTTCAAGAAACCAACCTGCAGAATACAATTACCGAGCTTTCCACTCTCTGTGCATACTTTATCTATGAGAGAAACAAGAAAAAAAAATTACGGAATCAGAATAGAAAATGGGAAAATCGAAAGAGGATAAGAGAAACAGAAGTTGATGAAACCTCGATAGAGCCAGGTGGTGGTTGATATAGACGCCATTACAAGTCTCTACTTCCCACTGTATATTTTACATAAAAACATTCGATTTTCAACTATGCTAAGAACAACCACCATAAACCCCCACTTCACACAACAATAAATATCCAGTCTTTAGGCAATTCTATAAAACTTGAAAATTCGAGAAGAAGAAGAAGAAAAGACGAACCTTTTCGTTTAACCCACGAGATTCTGAAGAAAGGGTTTTTCTCGATTATCTCGGAGAAGAGTCGAGCTCTCTCATCTCAGTCATGGAGGTTTATTGTTTTCTAAAAGTTTGTTCGCTTCTTTCGGATTTTGGGGTTTATCCATTTCATGGCTACATTTTGGAGCTGGCGTTCGGATAGTCAGATCGGGTTCGGTCGGTTTCCTTCGGATTTCGGATTTTTCGGTCTTAGATCCATTCAAATATTTTTTTTTTTCGGTTCGAGTTCGGGTCAATTTCTCCCCAGTTCGGATCGATTCGGGTATATATATGACGAATCGAAAAGTACCTGAAAAACAAAACCCAACATAAAAATAACTAAAATTATTTTCAAAAAATGAAACTATGTGAGAAATCTTAAATTTTTTTTAAAATATTCAAATATATCTTGCAAATATCTATAAAATATATGAAACACCCTAAAATAAAAAATTTAATCAAACTTATAATTGTAATTTGGGTATATGGGTATCGGGTATTTAGGGATAACCATTCGTATATCGGATATGTTCGGGTATCCGTTCGACTATCGGTTCGGTTCGGATAATATCCGATAACCGGTCGGGTATGCCTTTGAGACACTTTCGGGTATTTAACTTAATTTGTCCGAATTCGGGTTTATTTTTCGGTTCGGATTCGGTTCGGTATTTCGGTTCGGACTAATTTTCCCATCCTAGCTACATTACATACATCTGTATTTTTTTTATCAGCACACGCTGAGTTTGTGTAGATGGATTTTGTATTTCTAACGAAGGCCCAATATCTTTTGATCCCTTAATCAATGGATAAATTCAAGCCTCTTGGGCTTCACTTAGATTGTCTTATAAACACAGACCATGAATGTTCGCAGATTTTTAAATAGTTTTGGGTTTTGGGTTTTTGAATTTTAATGTAGATTTTAGATTTTTTTTAAAAAAATTGGATGGTAATATGTTTGGTTTTTGGTTTTATCTATACTAGGATTATGTCCGCGCTACGCGCGGATTTGTGTTGTTGATTTTGGTCTGTGTTGATTATTTAGGTTGGTATGTGTTTGTTGTTTTTGATTTTCGCGTTTATTTTTCGTTGTATTTTATAACGTATAATTGTAAGGTTTTCTTCTCGAATATAAATGCAGTAGGACTTTATAAAATTAAGAATTATGTAAAGTTGTGCATAATTATAAGGGCGAAGACTAAAATGCTTCTGTAGTTTTAAATAGTTCCCAAAAAAATCTTATGAAAATGTTGAAAAATACTAAACCGTGTGATTGCTAAATTGCGCAAGAAAATAATTTCTTGTAACAGGGATCCTTGTTGGGTGCATATCTTCTTCTCTTTAAGTATGCCGTAAGGATTATGTTTTCCAAGTTCGAGGTTCTCCCTTTTATAATCTGTAAATGTTGTTTAGTTTCAGATATAGATGTTTTTTCGTACATAGAAACTTTTGTGAGATTCAGTGGGATTTTAAACCTGGAATGGGCTGTGCGACCTCCTGGCAAGAGTAAGGCTGCAATTCTTGAGGAAACTACAGGAAGAACAACTCTGTCTACGGATCGTAACTTTGAGATTAACGTGCGGTAGACATATGTTTTTCCAGTTCCGTCTGGGCCATAGAGGAAGAAGAGCTTTCCGCGTTTCTTGTTGACCGAGTCTATGACAGCTTCATATGCAGTTCTCTGTTCTGTGTTAAGGGTGCTGAATAACGTGTCGTGGGTTTTTTTTCTCTTCTGCAGTGTTGAACTATAGCTCTTTTGTCCACAAACTGTTCTTAAGGCCTTTCAAGATGTTCGGTCTTGGTGTAGGCATTTTTGTGAAGTCCGTTAGCGACTTGTCAGGTAAGTGCAAAAAATTTTCCATTTCTATCAAAGTATATTCTCGCAAATCCTCTTCAACCAACTCAAGTTGTTCAAACCCAAAAGTCTTGCGTTTCCTGTGTAGAATGTCTTCAGATAATATTTTCCAGTAGTGTTCCCATAGTTTATGTGGCTCTACAACTTCGCAGTATATTAGGATGAGCACAAAGAGGCTGCATGGTTGGTATGGTGTGGCCCAATGGTTTGCTTCGTCCATTGCATGAAATTATTCTTTGTCGTTATCCAACAACCCTCTAGCTATGCATGCCTCCTTAAATGTCTCTTTCTTCTCACCATTCACCGTAAGGATATCATCATAGGATGTGGGTCCTATAACGACGTATTTTGAAATAGTTGCAGAATTAGAAGGTGTAACATTGAGCAAAGAAGAGTTGTACGTTGCTGACATGGCAGCTCATATAAGCATAGGGAAGAGCTTACGTGGCATGCTTCAGGAGGCAAAGATAACTCCTTTTATTAGTTAGATAATAGTTATATACTATTTATTATAGGGATAATACCGCGCTACTCTCGGCTTTTGTGCTATAAAATAATTTTTAAAAAAAATTTATGTTCGTTTTATTGTTATGCACTTTTATATTTTTTACTTTTACATTTGTTTTTTGATATGTTTTATTTATGTAATTGTTAAATATACTGTGTAGTGTAAAGTGTAGATAAATGTTATATTTGTTAATTTCTATTTGTGTAATCATCTTTTTTTCAACTTTTTGGAATTGAGAAATGCTACTACATTTTTTATATGAAATTTTTTCTTTTTGTTTTTCAAAACAGGTATAGGTAAATTTAAATAGAGATAATTTAATTAAAATAAATTAATTTAATTTCAATTACCATTTTAATACACCATTTTTCATATGGCCATAATATTAGATCAACTATTTTCGTCTTGAATAAAAATAAAACAATTATTTCTTTGTTAATTTTCTATAATATATGTTCAGCTGTTTACCCATTTCGTACTTGGTAAAACTAATATATAATCATGTACCTTTGTTATACTTAAAGAACGTAAGAGGACTTTAATTCACAATAAGCAAACTTCTTGGAGCAGTATAAAAGAAAGTTCGCAAAGAAATGCCCAACAATACTTCAACTTAGAGACTGCGGACTTGGAAAAAAAAGCAGAGTAATCACGACACGTGTATCTTTATGTACGAAAAATAAGTTTGAAAATCAAAGTCATATAGTATAAGTGCTTAACTTTTAATTGCAATGAGCATGGCCGATCAACTCGAGATATCAAGAACCATGTGGTAACTCCTTTGTTGATGTTGTTTTCTCTCGGCTGTGGTTACCCTCTTAATTGTGGTTACACTTTAAATTACTGCCAAGATCAAAAGTTTATCATAATTGAGTGGAGCGCGCCTAACTATATTTGACACTTTATCTTATCATTTTTAAAAGTAAAAAGCAGAAAATGTTAAGAATGGCTCTTCCAAAAAAATTTTCCCCATTGACAGCAGAGATTAGAGCATATATATATTTGATGTTAACCTAAGAACATTGAGCTCCTTAGTAATTTGGGAAACCGATGTAAACCCAAAAAATGTTTAAGTATTTAGGATTGATCAAAAAATAATAATAAAATAATATAAGTGTTTTATAACGAACATGCTTTTTAATAATTGGGGGAAAATAGTAATTTTTAATTTTGGGAAGTTCGGGTAATTAAATAATAAAAGTTTTTTTGGCATTTGTTATAGTTTCCTTTGTTTATAATGAACATGCTTTTTAATATTTTTCCTTTTCTGTAAACCAACTTCTTGTTTTAACTTTGCAATATATTTTTGGTTTTTATATATTTTTTTGAGTTAAGGAATATGTTTGTTCTTTAATTACTCAATTTTGAGTCTAAAACTAAAAAATATTTTATTTGTGTCGGTAAATATGTTAACCAGCTTAAAGTTTGTAATAGCATCCTTCGTTGTTAGAAACTCTTTTAAAATTTCCGCATTTGAAGCTTAATCTTCATTCTAACATATACTAATTATATATATGACTCAACTCATACACCACTAATCAAAGTTTATTTTTCGATAGCTAATCAAATGTCACAAAGCTCTACTCAACAAAAGTTTAACTTTAGTCACGCTTTTTATGGTCGCCGGAGAAGTTAAACTTCCTTTTCAAACTCGGACCAATTTATAATGAGGTTTTTGTGGACTCAAATCAACCTTTTTCATCTTCAAACTAACTTTAAAGTGACTTTAGTGGCTAAATAAATATCAACCCTTACAAAAAGTCTTCAAAACTACTTCTAAAAAATCGTTTAGTTTTGACATTATTTTTTAATTGAGATCGAGAATACAAATACTAAACCATCCATATACAATTCTTCTTTTTGGTTATAATGTGGATTCATATTTTCCAAACCAAATAACTCCCAAGGCCCAAACTAATGTCGCTAAAACGAATCCTTTTAGTGTTGGGACTTCTCAATATTTACCAAATTTGAAGGAAGAGCCCAAATCTAGAGATTGTTTATAAATTGCAGCCTCTAGTATCATAATAACAAACATAAACCCCACTTGCAGGTTTGAATTCCTCTACTTCAGAATTTGTGAACATGGTTGCTAGAAGATTCAGGTTGTTTCTTCTTTGGCTTCGTGTACCTATCGTTCTCAAGTTGAGCTTTGATTATAAGAACATAGAGAAACTCTGCTTCAGCGGAACAATCATTTGAGAGAATACTCTGTTCATTTAGAATAATTTCTGAAAGCAATTTGCAGATTAAAGAAAGAACTTCAAGGGTAGAATTATAAATAGCGTCTCCGATTTTCTCTACAAAGATTTGGGTTTCTAAGACTCTCCTAAGGTCTTAAGTATTCATTGAGAAGAATACAACGAACTCATTTCAAGAAAATTAAATCATCTTTGTCTTTCAAACTTTTAATTATAAAGAGTTTATATAGACTAATTTCTAGAATTTCTAGAACTTCATGCTTTGGAAGGCTTGCTTGGTTTCTTCACCCATTTCTTCTATGGCTTTCCTTCGAGCATCTCTTGCCTGCAAGAATTACACCGCATTAAGCAAAAGAGCTTCGTTAAATGTATCTCACAATTACCATCTCCGTTGGGGTACATATTTTGTACCTCTCGATTAGCTTTCTTTGCTGCTCGAGCTTGCTCTATCTAATCAGTTCCAAACACAGAGTCCAAACAGAGACCTTCATGTGAGTTCTAATCTATAATATTAGTAATATACCTTTTCAAATCACACCCCTAACTCGCTTTCCTCCGTCATCCTTCCTTGGCAGTCACTGTATTTGTAACGATTCAGACATCCACGACAAAGAAACCATAGTGCCATCACCAAACATACAGAAGTTTCATATTAGAACAGTTCGAATAGGTAATTTACAATCAAGTGATGGAAAATTCGCAAGTCATCCTATTAAATCAGATGGTGTATTAGAGAACATTGATTATTGTTGAGCTTTCTCTCGACACACCTTTTCAATTTCAAGAACAGTTCCTCTGGACTTCTAGAAACTCAAAACCAAGTCAAAACCAAATGGTAATTGAATCAATCATCTTTCATAAGGTTAGGACACGTTAGAATCTAACAAAACAAATAAGGTTCAAGCTTAATGAGATGCACATTTCAAAAAGCAAGAGTCTTCCTCAGTAGAAAAGGATACCAAGAATAGTCACATTTGGGTTTGATATACCCAAAGGCACTGGACGCCATATGTTCCGTTCTCCATGTTGTAACACACACTCCAGAGAAGGAAGCTCCATACCAAGACCTGATTCTTCATACATGGCAACCATCGCTAGTCCAAGAACAACTGGACCTTGGTGAACATCACCTTTGTCCAGATTCTCTCCGCACTGAACCGAGAGGTCTTTGACAGGAACTAATGAAAAGTGAGTCAAAGATTCGGGATTTCGATCTACTGTTTATAAATCATTGAGGAAAAATTAGCAAATCTTTACAACAAACCTTGATGAATCGGCGACTACCATCGCCTTCTCAGTGGAAAAAGACATTTGCTACCAAAATTCACGTACATCTCGAGGCTGGAAAGAGTCATAACAAAAATATTCTTTCGAACAACCACAAACATACAGACACCGTTTTTGATCAAATCTAACAACACTATGTGCACATGCTGAAATGCAAAGTCAGTGAAATAAAAAACAGAGCAACATGTGAGCTAGAATCTCGATGACCAGCAAGAAAAACAGAGTTCACTGTAGAAAGAGGGCCAACAGTGATTTTAGGTTTATTTTTAGATTTGGGTAGTGAGAAATAGAGGTTTAGGCTGGCTGCAAAATCATCAATTGGTTGAGAGAAGAGTTTTGCTTGGAAATTCTTTTAGGAGGTGCTTTTAGAGCAAGCACAACAAAAATTCTTTTATTGATCGTGCGCCGGTCTAACTTTTACGAAAAACAATAAAATCCTTTTTAGAGAGTTTATTAAAATTGTAATGGATTAAATTTTGGTGTAAGACCTTCAACAGTACTTTGTTTTATGATTTTAAAAACTACAACTATTTTATTAAAAAATATTACAGAACAAAAAAATATAAAATAATTTTATCGTATAAGAAAGCAAAACTCACAAAATGTTTATAAGCATAGTTACAAAAATATTACCAATGAAAAATGAAAAATGTATACATTTACGTTAAAAAAGTATAAAATTTTAATAAAATAGTAGAGGTTGATGGATCATATTAATATTAATAACATATTGGAAGCTAAAAAAGGACGATAACAACCAAAATTTGGATTTTAGTTTTTCTTTGAAATTTTGTTAAAACCCTCAAAAACTATTTTTCTTATTTTATAAGAAAACCATTTTTTCAAAATCTTGAAAAATTCTAAATAGATTTTTCCAAAAACTAAAACCGAGAACAATTTCAAAAACTATAACCAACCATAGCTTTACAAGATGTCTTTCTTCTAAACATAGAAAATATTGTTTTCTAAAATTAAAACACTGCTTTTAGAGAAAAGTTTCACAACAACAATTTTCTAAATATTTTCAAATACATAAATTGGATTTTGACACGTACAATATTGCAAGATTATAATATCCAGTTGTTAATAATTATTTTAATAAGTTTTTGAAGATGTCTTATCTCTACATAAAATTTATATGTAACTGATACTAGTTTGCATGGTAACCTGAATTTGTTTGGTAGTATGTATCACAAAATTTGAAAACCATACTACTATAATAAACCGATATTACTATAATATTGGCGAAAAAAAATACTACTATACTAACTGATATTTAAAATCAAACGAGAAAAAAAAGGTTATGGATGGATCCATCACCACTGCCCAAAGTCTCTTTGATTTAATTGGCTAATGTGCCAATGTGGTCTGTATCAAATATTAAATGAGTTTTGACCAGAGACATCACAGACATTACGGTATCAACCACAGGCCTATTTCCTTCCGACCTAAATGTCCTATTTTTCATACATTAATATAATCCTTAATTATTTCATTTGTTTAGTAAAGGACGATAGTTATTATAATTATTATTTTTATGGACCAAATAAATTATTTTATTTTAAATTTGTTTCTGAAATGTTGCAGAGCGTAGACCACGTAAGACTATACAACAAGGTCCTGACTAGGCACAAGTTCCCGTGACCCGCACGCGCCAACGTGACGTCTGAATCTAATCTTGTAAGTTGTAACGAGCTTATCTATGCGCGTATCAACACTCCTCTTCCTCTGCATTTGCTTATTATTTATGTTTTTTTTTTATCAGATATCTTATTATTTACTCCCTCCTTTTTTTTAAATAGATTAATTTACAGAAATACACTTAAAAAAAAAAGAAATTTTACATTTATACCTGTCTTTTGATGATTTTCAAATATACACTTCAAATATTAGGGTTCAAGGTTTAAGGTTTAGTGATTAGGCTTTAGGGTTTAGCTATTAGGGTTTAAAGTTTAAGAATTATGGTTTAGAGTTTAGGGTTTCTTTTAGTCTAAGGGTATAATGGTCTTTTTCATTAAAAAGAGAAGTGTAAAAATAAAAAATTTTCAAACAGGGGTATTTTTGAAAAACAAACAATACAAAAGTGTATTTTTGTAAGTCTCCCTTTTAAATATTACCATTGGTTTTAATTGAAAAGAAAATTTTTTACATTTTCTCTGTTTCATAAAAATGTCGTTTTACATTTTCAATATAAATTTATAAGTGAAATTTCACTTTTTACTTCACTATTTTATAGTTGAAGAATGAAATTTTAAAAATATTAATAAAAGACATATAAAATTTTTTAACAATTTTCTTAATATATATTAAAAATATAATTTTTTATAAAAATATGTTTTATATTAAGATAATTACAATGAATAATCATCCCCTCCATTACTATAATCTTACATCAATTCCCAAAAATCTTCTTTTTATTGTTTTTACCTTTTTGTCTATTTTTTTTTACATTTTGAGGGATTTTTTAAAAATTACACCATTATTTTAATATTTTTTTCTTTACACTCCTGAAAAATCAATTAACCCTTTCTCATAGCTTTTCACCAAATTAACCTTTTACATTATTTATATTTTTACTTTACTAAATTACAAATTTAGCAGAATTTAGTAATCACTTTTTTTTACAGTAATGAATACAATATTCACATGAGAAACCTTATAAGTTCATACTAAACTATTAAGCTTTATTTCTTATTTATTTTTTGTTTTAACTAGCTCTTCATTTTGTCAAGAGTATTTTATTAAAATACCCTAAAAACAGCATCTCCAATATAAATGAAATTGGAGTTTTTCTAACTCCACTTTATTTTTACTAATTCAAAAAAAAATCTACTCCAAAATAGTAGAATAAAATTGGAAAAAAACTAGAAAAATCTAACTCCATTCTAATTTCTTCGTTTTATAAAAAGTATTCAATTCAGTTATCATAATATACTATTACTAAGTTTGGGACATGAGATAATGAACAAAAAATAAATTTAATGATCTACAAACGAAATAACAATTACAAATTTCATAAATTGTAAAATTATTATAGAGAAAATTTAGTGAATAACCACATCTCAACTTTAATTAAATTTCAAATCCACCCAAAATTTGAATTTATCTTTTTGTCCACATTTTTCCGTTTTTTCTTTTTAAAATTTAGATTTTTAGTAAAATCTCCAAATATTATATTATTATTTTTTTAATTCCACAAATATAATTAACTGTGAGACCATGATTATTGATTTAATTAGCCCATTATTATATACTATACCGAAAAATTAATAGTTTTACACAAACAATAGTATAAAGTTGTAGCACTGTGACATGTTAGTTGGGCCATAATTAAGACATGTTAGTTGGGCCATAATTAAAATTTTATAAGAAACCCTAAAACCCAAGAAAGTAACTTAAACTCTAAGAGCGTGATCAACGCAGGCTCTAACACGAGCTCTTAAGCATTTAAAAAAAAAAGATTTAGTTAAGAGACCGTCGCTAAAAATCCTTATCTAAGAACCGGTTCTGAAACCGGTTCTTGCGCATCATTGTATTTTTTTTTTGTTTTTTTTTTCTTGGGTCAGAACAATTTCATTTTCGGATCAGTTTCGGATCCGTTTTCTTGACTTTTTTTTTGTTTTCCGATATTTGGATTCGTTACATATTCATTTACGATTTTTGAAGTTTCGGATCCGTTTCAGATCCGTTTAAAATATCCCGCTCCGAACCCAAAATACCCGAAAATATCAGTTTCGGTTCCGTTTCAGATCCGTTTTTTTTTGTTTTTCAGTTTTTGGATATGATACGAATCTGTTTACGTTTTTTGGAGTTTCGGATCCGTTTCGGTTCTGTTTAAAATATCCCGATTCGAACCCAAAATACTCGAAAATATCCGTTTCGGTTCCGTTTCAGATCCGCTTTTTTTGTTTTTTCAGTTTTTGGATATGATACGGATCTGTTTGCGATTTTTGGAGTTTCGTATCCGTTTTGGATCTGTTTAAAATATCCCGATACGAATCCAAAGTACCCGAAAATCTACCTAAAAATACTCAAAAATACCCGAAAATATACGAAAATATCCGAAACTGAAAGAACCGACCCGAAATAGAACGGGAACCGAAAATATTTCGGATTTGAGTTCCGTTTCGATTCCGTTTCGGTATTTAAAATATTTTAATTACAAAAATAAATTTAATTTTTTTTAAGAACCCCTATTGGAGTTCTACCAATAATATCCACATTTTATTAAGAACCTCATTAAAACTCTTAACATCATTTTATTAATTTAATATTAGGTAAGAACCCCATTAGGGGTTCTACCATTGCACATGCTCTAAGCCACCAGACCCTAAAATCATTTTTCCTTTTGTTGTTGTTGTCGTTTTCGTAGAGAGCGGAGAGAGATAGAGAGGAGAGATAGTTTGTCGCGTGAAAGGTAGAAGAGAGAGAGACAAGTGCGACCAAGAGAGAGAAAGAGGAAGATGGTGTCGTGGGGAGGAGGGGAGGAGAAGAAGGAACAACGAACGAGGGAGAGAGGGAGAGGAATCAGTCACGACGTGGAGGGGGAAGGAGAGAAGGAGACGACGACGATGGAGAGAGAAGGAGAAGGACACGGTGGCGGCGTGTGAGAGAGAGAGATATAGATAGAGGAAGGCGGCAACCAGGAGAGAGAAGGACGAGACTTGGTGGAGAAGCCGGAAACCTTAGGAGGAAACTTGAATTGCAAGGGATTGCAAGGGAAACGGTTTGATGGTGGAAGAAGAAGATTCGAACGAGAAGTCATCAAAATTTTAACCTTATTGAGATTACTATGGGAGTTTTATCCTATTTCAGTGTTATGACTGAGTTTAGGGAATTCGAGGAGCCAATCCAGGAGTGGGATGAGGGAATGAAGCCTCTAGGTGGAGATCTGTATCTTCAGAGTTGGTGGATAAACTTTAGGAGATGATCCGAGAAACCATGAGGAGACGAGCTCAATGGGGTAGAGTGGAGCTTATAGTAGAACCATCACGACCTACCATCCATGTGCCACCAGTCCTCAAGTGAGGACGTACCCGACCCTCGCTAAGTTTGAATTTCCTTTTTAGTTTGTTAGTCTATGGTTAAACCTGAGCAGTGCTAACCTATAAGTCTTAGCACAAATAATTGTTATGTATTATGTATTGTTTTGATTTACGCCTAGAGTGCGAGTCTTTGTGTGGTCGCTAAGTCGAGCAGAGGATAGTTGAACATTGTTTGATTGAGAACATAAAAACACAATTAAAAAAGATTAGAAAATTGATTGGGGCTTTTGCTAGAATTGATGATGTAATGAATTGATGGATGTGTTCTCTGTAGGGTGGTCACCCAACCAGTTTATTGGCATGACGCCCCACGATTATGGGGTTAGACTACTAGAGATTTCGTTGGGATAGCCTGAGGCTTACGGTAGATGATGATTGAGTTGAGTGTCCAGTTCAAAGTGTCAGGAATGGGTACAAAAGTAATGCGATTTAAAGAAGAGAGTATTATGGATGGATAAAGAGTTGAAGCCGATGGGCATGCGAGTATATGAGCTAAAAGAATACATGTGTCTAGGTGTAGTTTAGGATTTTGATTGTTAGATGGCATGAGGATGTTTGTGATGAGTATTTTGTCGAGGATATTAGTTGAAAGTTGTGTTGAAGATTATATTTACGGTTTGAAACGTGGAAATGAGATATCATGATGAGAAATTGTTTAGATATCGAGTTGAGATGTATTGATGTGATTATTGTGTGCGTGGTATGCAATGTACTATTTTTGGACATTTTGATTTAGGTTTGAACTTATGGATCCATTAGTTGTTTGAAAACATGGAGTTGTGTATGTTTTCAGTGGGTGGCTTGTTGGAAAAATCACTCATCCTCTCTTTCTTTCCTTTTTTGGTGTGTTTGGCATGTTGGTGTGTTTGGGTTTGTGGAAGGATTTTGGTTGAAATGGTTGTTAACCATGGACGGGAGGTTCGGATGTTACAAAAGTTTTATGGGTTTTATTTTAATTCATTAAAAATCAAGGAGAAAGTTTCCTTAAAACAAGAAAAATATGTCAAAAAATCTTCAACTTTCAAATATCGAAACAGAAAAAAAAACATTAGTTTTCCTATGAGTCATTTAAATCCCAAACTTTTAATTTTTTTTTTAAATCTTAAACTATTATTGACTAAGACATTTAAATATATAAAAGATTAACCGTTAAAAGTACTAAACTTCTGTTAAAAGACATCGCTTCGAAATAGATAAAAAACATAAACGACCTCGTTTACCAAGCATACGAACAAAAGAACTTAAACAGCTAGTTGATTTTTCCGACAGCCATCACTGACCTTTCTCCTCTACTAGCATTTGTCTATTTTCAATTCTACAATATATGATCTTACCTCTCCAAGCTTGCTGTCGTCGACTCTGATTATGATCATTATTTATCATTCTCTCATTTTAAATCTATCACCTTTAGACTCACATATAAATTTATATTCGACAAGTAGTGGCGTTTTCACCATCCATGAATCCTCTTTACATAGTGAACGATATTTCAAAGCTGATCAAAGACTCGAACCTGAAGATTATTATCTATGTATTGTTCGAATAAATCAAGAAACTTGTTGCTTTGTGTTTTCGTCAATAATTTCATTTTGTTTCAGTCACTCTAAATCTCATTCTCACTCTTTGAAGTTGCATTTAATTTATATTACATATTTTGTATGTTGATAATCTATTTTTCTCTATATTAAAATTTGTTGTAGGGAAAATGCAATTATATTTCTTTTATTTGTATTATTGTGCGGTTGGCTTTTGACATATATAGATAGAAATTCGAACAAACAAAACATAATAGTCATGTTTGTTGATGTTGGTGGAGATACCATAGGAGAGTATAAGAAAGGTCGATAGAAGAAGAATAAGAAATTAGGGATTTAATTTTTTGTGTTTATTAGGCAAGACGTCATCATTTTATGTTTTCTATTTATTTCAAAACGATGTCCGTTTTGACAGGTAACGAATGTTAAGTACTTTTAACTGTTGGTTTTTTGTGTCTAAAATGGTTTAGTAGATAAAATTCCAAGATTCAAACAAATAATATATAAAAAATCAGGATTTAAATGGTTCGCTTGAAAGTTAGGGTTTTTTGGGTTTAATTTGAAAATTGAGGATTTCTTTTTTGCAATTTTCCCCTTAAAAAAATATAAATCAAATATTTTAATACTTTGTGACCGCAATTAAATGAAAGGCTAACTGGAAATGTCGTGAATTTTTCTCTACACATAATTCACTTCCACACACTACAAGAAATAACTGGAAAACGCTATTGAATCATTCCATAGCGTTGTTTTAAGCGCTCTGACAGCACCCGTCATAATAGGTCTGGCACATAACATAGCGGACTGGAAGAATGTGATGATTAATAATCTAACAATAGCGTTTGTTAACATGCAATTATTATTTTTTTATAATAGCGTCGTTTTATTGTTATGAATATATTTTAATAATAGCTTTTCTCTTTTCTTTTCTATAGCATCTTGTTTATACTATAATTTGGTTGTACCAATAGCAATTCTGTTTACTAAATATAGCAATTTCATTTTGTTATTAATTTAATTTAATTTTACCAGAATATTACAAATTTGTAAATATAATAAAATTAAATATGAAATTAATAATTCATTATATTAAACCATAAAATATTTTTCATGTTTACAAAATACTACCAAAACTACAAAATCAATCCTTCAGAATCATCCCTAACATAAAAACTATCATCATCAAAAGCTTCACTATCTAAATTATCAACTTTTTGGATAGGCAATGGTGCACCAACTAAATCATCCTCTCTTTCCAACTCATGGTAGCCTCTAGGTGGTGCTCTCATAACAACATACCAATTTGAAGAAGGATATTCTCTAGAATAGAAAACCTGCTTTTCTTGAGAAGATAAGATGAATAGATCTTTTAAATAAGCTTCTTGGTTCATATGAAGGTTGACATGCGTGAAGCCATCTTCTTCCTTCACACCATTACATTTGTTTGCCCAATTGCACCTAAACAGTGGTACTTTGAACATGTGAAAGTCTATAAGTATGTAAGTATATCAGCCACTTGCCTTGTATCTCTAGCACTTGATTTACACATGTTGAATGCTTCATAAGTTACTCCACTGTTTTGTGTCTTCCTCTTAACCTCATATGTATGAAATTGATACCCATTAATTATAAATCCTCTGTATGATAAAACGATATTTCTTGGTCTAAATGCCAACCACCTTAGCTCCTTAGAATGAGTCTCAACTGAGTCTGAATGAATCTGAAACAATAACCAAATTTTGTATCAAGAAAACAACCTGAATACTACCTAATTAACTAAAGAAATCATTAACAACCTGAATATTAACTAACCGAATTTAGACCATGATCATCATCAAAGAAACAAATTTTGTATTCACTACACCAATGATTTAATCAAAAAAGTCAAGATGAAAACCTTATTTTTTATCCACTGTGCAAACTCATCAGTATGCCTTTTCCACAAAAGAGTTTCATTTCTAGCACATCTACCATCATTAGCTTGTAATTCCTCGAAATGCATAATGAGCAACAATTACAAAGCTAAAATTACAATCCCTAATAGCTGAAACTAAAAGTGTAACCTCTTACTCAACATATGGATCCGTAGCTGCCACGTTCATTAGCACATATCGATGTGTTATGTCTCTTTCTTTATCTGAAAGTCTAATCTCTTTACCTTTCTGCAGGTGTCTACCTTCAACAACCTCTTTACCATCCTCAACATCTTCATTACGATTAAATTTTTCTTGCACTGATAATGAATCCTTAAGGAACTCCAAACAAAATCGAATGCATTCTCCAGATAAATAGCCCTCAGTCATACATGCTTTTAGCCTTGTATGGTTCTTCACATAAGCCTTGAGTGTTTTCATGTACCTAAAACTCAGTTAAGATATATTACCATTAGTCAAGCATCAATGCAAAAATACATATATTTTAGCTAATGAATTCATCGAACCTTTCAAAGGGATACATCCAGCGAAAGTGTATTGGTCCTCCCAACCGTGCCTCTTTCGATAGATGTATCAGAGTGTCATGAAATAAAAAAATACAAATAAACAAGACAAATAACTTATTTCCTACATTACTAACCTTGAAGTTTTTGGTGGTCTTGCTCCTAACCCAGGAGTTCCATACTTGAATGGATGGGGCGTTGCTGGGTTTTAAATCAGTCCTTTGTGCAACACTTTTGGCATTTCGTACTTGTGCCACAAGCCGGGACTTCCCAACCCTTCACAAACATCCCAACTGCTTCATAATGACATCTTTCTGCCACTTTTCTTTTATGTCAAACCTCCCCTACATCAAAATATGCAAAGGTCAAACATGTTTACAAGTTAAAATGCTTAAATTGTCAAACATACTTGTATTTCTTCCCATATGGTATCCTTAGTCACTTTATCAAGTTTTCTCATTTCAGACAATGTTACCGGAACATGTTCCCTCACAAGAGGACCAAGAAAAGAAGATAACATTACAGAACGAGGTCCAACATGTTCACCATACTTATTAAAAGACACTGTAACCTTTTCACTAGGATCTTTAGCCATTGTACGCATCTTTGTTGGTCATCTTCTCTTTTTTCTTTCACCTCTATCTCTTATCTTTGAATTCTTTTGTGCTAGGATTGTCATTGACATGATCTTTATCTTGTTCCATTTTCACAGTAGCTTCTGCTTCATTCTCAACTTCTCTAGTCAAACCAGCTTCTGCACCATTCACAACTACCTCTTCCTCCATAGTTACAGCTTCACCTTCTTTCTCACTAACTTCTTTATCAGAAATGACTTTTTCATCAACTTTATCCATAGACAATTCTTCTTCATCAATTTTCTCATCATCTTCTTTGTCAGATATTTCTTCTTCACATCCTTCTTTCTTACCATCTTCTTTATCGGGTAATTGTTCCTCAAGTCCTTATTTCTCTTGAACATCTTCATCCATTACATCTTCAGTACCTTCACCCTCAATTACTAGTTCCTCTGCCTCAACATCTTTTGCAACTTCATCGGTAATGTCTTCCAAATCTTCCTCTACCATCAGTCATTTCCTTGGGTTTTCCTTCTTTTTCCCTTAATTAGCCTCCTTTGCTGGTTTCTTCTTCGGTGACACCAAACCTTTCTTATTTACTGTTGGCTTCTTAATTGGTGTCTTCTTCATCTTTGTCACCTCTTTAACTGGTTTCGCCTCCAAGTCCTGATTTTGTTTACTCCGACTGGTAGCAACCTTTCCTCCTCTTTTATTCTCCATTTCCTAAGCTACTAGTACATAAATTGAAGTGAACATTGTGTTCAAATTCATACAATTACATAGAAATATACTAATCTTAAACAGAAACAACCAAAATCGACAATACCCAACATGCATGCAAATCGAGAGAGTGTGAAATCGACAAATCTAAACCTCAAAATCTGATTATACAGAGAGAAGATTGATTCAAAAGAAACGATAGAATGAGTACCTAAAAATCGATTGAACAGAGAGAAGATCAATTCCAAACGGAGAGAATGAACTGATTTTCGTCCTTTTGGTCAGGGTGTGAAGAAATAAGGAGAAAAAGGTTGAAATGATTTTCGTCTTTTTGTCAAAATGCTTTTTAAGTTTTTGACTAGATTTTTTAGACATAACACAGCGTTTTTTTAGTAATCTGCAATGCAAAGACAAGGGAAATTAACAAACTGGCGCGCCTAAAATTTTTTTTTTCCCGTTATATCAAACATAACGTTAAAAAATTGACACTGCTATGGAAAAAAATTTGTTATGGTCTACAATATCACAGCTGTAAGAAACACTATTTCACACTACTATTTTAATACCCTCATTTTATGTAGTAACAAATAATTGGAACATAATCATCAAACGTGTTTGATGGTGATGTTTCCTTAATGCCACACAACAATTCATCTTTCTTTACTAAAACAAAAATGTAGTATGTTTATATGTGTATGTGGGTTGCAAATGTACATCAATTATGAGAATGCACACCTTGATAAGTATTAGGTAGATGTAGACATGTCATTAGCATTTAGCAAAGATACATGCACGCATACAAGCAAACAACTACCAAATTTCAGCTACTAAATATTTCTTCTCTAAACAGAAAATAAGAGTTTTATGATGTGTCGATTGTTCGTTGTGCTTACAATTAATATAAATTGTGTATTGCTTGATATACATGTATATATAAACTGCAAACACATTCAACTAAAAAGACAAAAAGTTTAAAGTCGACAAAATAAAGAAAAGAACAGTGCAAATTGTGCAACGTAGGTGGCAAGCCGATAAGAAAAAAATTGAGTGATGGCTAAAAGAAAATTTGCAAAATAAATATACTCCACTTGAAGGAATTGCTCATTTAATTCTTAAACTATTTGTAATTAGCAAATTAATTCCCCAACGACTACATGTGTAAATTAAATACTAAAATCTTTGTTGATTGAATAAATTATACTTGCAAAATTTAGCTCGTAAACAGTAAATGGGAGACGTTAAAAATAATTGAGAGAAAAGCATGAAAATGTTCATCTAATTCTTCAACTATTTTTAACTAGCATATGAATTTTCAAAAAATGTTGTATGTACATATTAAATACATAAGTCTCTACTAATTGTAGAAAATTATACTTACAAAAGTCACATGTTAATAAAATCATGTTAAAATAAAAACAACGGTCAACAATTACTTAAAATTGAGTCATAACAAGGGGAAATATTCATGAGAAATAAGAGTAATAACATAATCTTATGGTTTATGTTTCATATGACATTTAAGATTCGACTATGGATGTATAAAAAATAGCCGAACCGGAGGGACACAAAGGCGTGAGCATGAAGAAGAGATAATTGAATCAGATGATAGTTATGTTGAGAAAGATGATTATGAAGTCGTCACTGAATACCCAGTAGAATATAAAGAGAGTGAGCCAGTCATGGTAGCTCATCTCAAGGAAAAGTTTCTCAATCATCTCAAAGAAGAATTGGTTTCTCCTTTTAATTAAGTGTGAGATCGTATTTCTTTGTTTAGCTATGTTTTAATTTTTTTGTTTCACTGAACTTAAGTACGTTTAAGTTAAAAGATTGTATTGTGAATTAAGTTTTCCATTAACATTTCCCCTTATTGTCACTCAATTTCAAGTCATTTATTTTTGTTTTTTTCCATATTATTTCATTAACGATCGACTTTTGTAAGTATAATTTTTTACATTCGGTTGAGACTTCAACATTTTATTGGAGCATTTGTTTGTTGGGGAATTAACATGCCAATTTAAAAATAAGTGGGCTAATTAAATGAGTTTTTGAGATCCCTCGATTCAAATCAGCATTTTCCTTTTATATTTAACGACTAATTTTGACGTATATTTCATGCAGTTATTGAAGACTTTGATACTTAATATGCACATGTGATAGTTGAAGAATTAATCTATCAATTACAAATAGTTAAAAATCTTAATGTATATACAATATTCCCCCAAACACTAATATTTGGTATCACTCTATGTACTAAGATCGACTCTAATTGTGAAGCCACCCATTCGAGCTTCCTCATATATGGATCTTACTCAAGATGGACCTAGAGATTTACATCTTCCATCGATGACAATGAGTTTTTTTAAGCTAATTGTCACCCTTTCTCTACCGTTTCGGCTCTCTGCCGGTGAGCTGTTAGTCAGAGATCCATGCGGCGATGCACGATCTCTCTATTGTGAAGGTTAGATCTCGAGTGTTCTTGACGGACCTCATCCTCAACTGCTCTCTTGTCTAAATCAGATTATCCCACCAAGGTGGTTGTTTTTCTAGGAAAAACTCTGATGACATCTTTACTTTATGGTGTCCCGGCGAGTCTCCGGCGTACAATGTCGAGTCCCCGGCTCAGGCACTAGCATTCTCCTCCACTTCTATTGGAAACCACCATGACACATACCAGAGTCTCTCAATAGAAGCAGACCGGGATGAGTCTATGGCAGCGGCCTCACATCCTCCATTTAAAATAGCCTTCTTGGGCTTTTAATGGATCAGATCATCAGATCGACCCAATGTAACGTGCCCCGATTTCTTATGGATGGAGAGTTTATGTGTAGTCAAAACATGTATACAATTGGGCCCGTGTTTTTTGCTCAAATTCTTCTTTGAAAAGCTCAAATTAGAATTAAAATGTTTATCTGATGCATCGGGCGTAATAGTTTTCGTTTACTCAATTATGGAGAGATTGGTTTCCCTTTTTTGGAATATTTGGTTTCCCTTTGTTGGAATATTTTAATACAATTGTCAGCAACTCGCATTACAATTGCTTATATCCAAGAATCTTTCTCTCTTGAGAATTATCTATATATCCTAAAATTTGGTTAAACACTGATTTTTTTTATTTTTTTGAAGAGCGAACATAACCTATTTTTTGCCTAGTCGTCCTTCAATGGAGTTAATATCCCTCAGTTTGAGGTGCTCTCATGCTTTAATTTTTAAAAAGATATTTCATTGCTATGTATGGTGGGGTCTCAGAACCCATCCATTCCGACATAATAAGAATCATAATATAAAATTGTCAAGGGGCGAACGCCAAGACAACAACCCGTTGACTGGAAGAATTCTGTCGATCATACTCTCCGGGTTTTCTTTTGTTATCGGAGACTAAATATAATCGTCCTTTCTTACAAGACCTCCAAGTGTCACTAGATTAGATAGTTTATTAACTATGGATCCAGTAGGTTTGAGATGAGGCCTTGCTTTTTTCTATTCTAGTGATTTTCCGGTTATCGTACTATGTATGAACGATCATTTGATTGATATCGAAATGGTGATAGATGGTAACTGTGTGTTCTTGACTTTTGTTTATGGTGATCCGGTGATTTAATACCGAGGAAACGTTTGGGAACATATTACACGAAAACATGACAACATGGCAGACGACGTAGATTGGAAGCATCCTTTCTCCTATTCTATGCGATGATCAACTACTTCGGTTTGACCGAATTCCCCCGCAAAGGGAATTTTATGTCTTTGACAGGAAACATAAAAATTGGATGGTAAAGTGCAAACTAGATAGAGTTATGGAAAATGAAGATTGACATAGTCTTTTACCATACATTATCGTTGAGTGTTTAAAGATGTGGAGTTCGGACCAAAGACCACTACTGGGCAACATTCAAAAAATTGTTCCCCAAAAATTTGGGAGGTCCTTCATGTTTGACAAAAGATAGATAGGTAAATATGGGCTAAAAGAAGCAGTAACAGAAGGGTGGGGCACGAATATGTCAGATTTGTTAAAACCTTTGACCCGCCGTATCCAGATTTGTTCGTCATACCATTTCAACCTTGAAGAAAGGCGTCATTTCCATTACGGAAATACTCATAGAAGAACTAAAAAACCGTATCGATCAAGCCCAACCTAATGAAAACACTTCTTATGAAACATTGAAGGAATTAAAAGATAAATTAAACAAGGCATTCCATGAAGAAGAAGTACTCTTGAAGCATAAAAGTAGGATCAATTGGCTGAAGAAGGGGGATAAGAATACAAAATTCTTTCATGTCTCAACCAAACAAAGAAGAGTCAGAAACCAAATTAGGGGATTAAAAGATCATGATGGAGTCTGGATAGACAACATGGTTGGAATCGAACGAGAGGCGATGGGTTATTTTAAGGAATGTTTTCCTCCTCAACTTTGAGTGAATATGATCGAATACTAAACAATATTTTTGTGAAGGTTACATAGAGAATGAATGGGATTTTGACAAAGGAGTTCTCTGAGGAATAAATAAAGAAAGCCTTATTTTCAATAAAAAAAAAAAAGTCTCTTTTACCAACAATTTTAAGATGTCATAGGCAAATATCTCATTAGTATGATGAATATTTTCTTCGAGACATGAAAGTTTGAAAGGAAGTTTAATGAAACAAATATTTTTCTGATTTCAAAAATGGGTAGACTGAGTGAAATGGTTGGATTCAAGCCTATTAGCCTATGTAACGTAGGATATAAGATAATATCCAAAATTTTTAGTCGTCGACTAAAGAAATTTCATCCGAAATTGATTTCTGGGACACAATCAGCTTTTGTGGCTGGTAGATTAATTACGTATAACATCCTTCTTGTGCAATAAAACTTCCATGCCTTGACATCCAACCTGACGTGTAGGAAAAAGTTCACGGCAATCAAGACTGTTATGAGCAAGGCGTACGGTATATTGGAATGGGGGTTCGTAAAAGCCCTTATGCTAAGATGGGATTTAACAGTCGATGGTATAATAAATTATAAGTTGTATTACTATAGTGTCATATCCCATCCTTCTGAATGGCGCCCCCAAAGGCCACATACAACCAATCTGAGGAATCAAACAAAGAGATCCACTATCCCCATATCTATTTATATTGTGTACAGAATTTCCGTTCGCATAATTAAAAGATGTTGAATGGAACGAGAGGATACATGGTCTCAAAATCTCTCGGGCGGCCCCTGATTTCAAACCTCCCCTTCGCAAATGATAGCCTTTTTATGTTGTGCTGATGAGACACAAAGCAAGGAAATTATTGATATCATCCGCTCTTATAGCAAAGCTACAAGACAAAAGATTAACCTAGCTAAATCATCAGTGATATTAGGAAATGATGTTCCGACATCTACAAAATCAATCATCAAATAAACCTTCGGAATATTCCAGGAAGGGGTATGGGCACATACCTAGGACTACCTAAAAATATGTGGGTCTAAGACGCAAGTATTTGCTTTATCCAAGATCGTCTCCAGAGCCGAATAAACACTTGGTCGGCAAATTTTTTGTCGAAAGGTGGGAAAGAGGTGATGATCAAGTTAATAACGCATGCAATTCTGACTTATGTGATGTCGTGCTTTCTGCTCTCCAAAGCAATATGTTATATTCTAAGTATTGCAATAGCTAAATTCTGGTGTAGCACGAATTCGAATGGAAAGAGAATTCATTGGATTGCATGGGATAAGTTGTGTGTACAATTATTAGATGGGGGCCTAGGATTCAGAACCTTCAAAGAATTCAACCTACCCCTTCTAGCAAAATAATTATGGAGATCATTACGCTATCTCAATTCTCTTGTGAGTAAAGTCTTAATAGGAAGGTACTACATATATGTTAGCCATTTGGAGATCTTAAAATCCAATTGGTCGTCATATGGATGGCGAAGTAGTTTAGCAGCAAAACCTCTCCTACTTTCGGGACTCTGAAAAACTATTGGGTCGGGTATGACCACCAAGGTTTGGAGCAAACCTTGTATCCCTGATATTTCGGCTAGATCCTCTATGATATGTTAATGACCTTATTGATTCGAGTACAAAAGAGAGGAAAATGGATCGTCTAGAGGAGCTTTTTGTCGAAGAAGACATTAAACGCATCAAAGTAATAAGACCTACTAAAGCTTATTCTAGAGATGGTTATAGGTGGGCGTTCACCTCTGGGAACTACATAGTTAGATCGGGATAATGGGGCCTGAGAGACATATTTCGCCTTGCTTGTGACCACCCTATTCAAGGGCCTATTGATGTATAGTGATTTTAGAATTTTTTACGTGAGTTTTAGACGGGAAAAAGGTTGTTTTATCATGTATAATAGTAGTTTTAGAGTCTTATGGTCTTGTTTAGTTTTTTTACAGGTTTTAGGTTGCTTTGGAAAGGAATGGGGTAATTTGGATCAGAAATTGACATTTTGGAATGTATAGTTATGTTGAGGCGTCAGAAGTTCGTCATTGTTTGATAGACTTCCCACTGTTGGATCGAGCTGTAATTTTGGAACAAGATAGCCACGTGAGATAACTTTCATATGGAGGTGGTTTGAAGGAATTACAATGGTGCTATCAATAGTGATGGTTGTTTTTGTGAACACCTGTCAAGCTGGTGACGAGAAGACGAATGTGCAAAAAATAAGTCACAAAATTTCCAGAAGGACAAAGATCGACCGATCCTTGCCATGGATCGATCAATCCTTGCCATGGATCGACCAATCCTTTCTAGAAAAGTTATCCAGACCCACCAGAAAAGACCCAACTTGACTTGGATACTTATATAACACCTAAATTCGTGTTTTTAGGTTTATGAGGCTATTTTCCAAATTCTAGAGCAGATTTTGAGTTTTGAATCCAACAGAAAAGATTTCTCATCTGTATTTCGAATTAGATAAGATTTTTGAACCCTCGTTTCATATTTTATTCAATTACACGATGTTTCTCATTGATTTTTTGTGATTGTTCTTTGAGTATGTGTGAGTAGTTCATCAATTGTGTTTAGGGTTTCCCATAGGGAATTTCATGATTGTTGATGTTAGGTTGTTAGATTTAGAGATTTATCAATTGGATCTTCATCTTAAGTTGTTCTTAATGTTGAAATTAGACTCATGACCTAGTTTCTGATCTTAGGATGTTTAACTCACCAAAAGTGTTTGTTAAATGCCTGAAAAAAATTTAGATGAGCATAGTGTCCTTGGCCAATAGAAGTTGATTCTATTATGTTTTGTGAACTTATCAAATCTGAATCTAATGCATGTTTAGAATCCGAAAATCATTGGAAGTTAGTCTCTAGGGTTCTATAACATAGAGAGTTAGTGCTACAGAAGTCGGTTTCTATTATCTTGCTTTGAGTTCAAGACGGTTTTTAATTCTAATTCCTATCTAATTTACCTGTTTAATCAACATTGAATGATTTTCTTGAGATTTCATGTGCCTAATGTCTTCTTGTGTCGTTTATAACTCTGTGATTTCATTGCTTTCTTAATTGTTGTTTTAATTCTAAATAGTTTCAAAGAAACTTTCTCTTATTTGCCTTAGCTACGTATGATCTTTGGTCCGTGTGGATTCGATCTCGTATATACTAATGCGTACTTTACTGTTCACTTGCAGTTAGTATATCGGGTTAAAACCTGAGTGACCACCTCTGGTGGCAACACTTTTAGCACAAGCTAAAAAATTAAAAACTACACAAAAATTAAAATATTTCATGTGGCAATGTTTATCAGGAGTTTCGTAACCTGTCAAGGCTCAGAGTTATGCCAACACTAACAAATAACATAAGCAACTAAAAATAAAATGCCCCAATTCAAATAAAATAAAAATGTCTACAAAAATATATAACATCCTTATATAACAAAAAAAATTTAAAAAAAAAAAGTCTTTTATCAAAAACACAAAAAATAAATGTTTTAGAAAAAAACTATGAGAAAACATGATTGATTTTAGAGAGAAAAAATGGGAGAAATTTTCTGACAAAACTAAATACATAGAGAAAAGAATAACAAAACATCATTAATTATAATTTAATAAAAATTATTTAATGAAAGTTTTTTGAAAGAAAAGCTTTTTGAAAAGTTTCATCACTGTAATACTAAAAAAAAATCTATAAGACGCAAGATAAAACCTAAACAACTAATATTTGTGTGTTTGTGCCTTTTTCTATTATTCAACATTATAATTCATATATTGAATTAGAATATAAAAGCTCAAATCCATATTTTATACTTTAAGTTTTCAACTTTTGAAAATTGTAAGTTATAACTTTATATTTATAAAATATACTTAGGGATAAACTATATAACAAAAATAATTATATGCCCTTGATTTTTTTTTTTTAAAAATCAGATGGCATAAGCAAATGCTTCTTTTTCTCTCACTAAATCACGGTCCTTCAAAGGCTATACTACATGCATATAAGTAAAGATAAAAAAATGTCACGTATGTGGTATAAAGGAAGAATTTATAAATCACATGTTGTTTGAATGTCTTCCAGCAAGATAAGTGTGGGCACTAGTACACCACCCATTAAGCAGATTTATGGAGTAAGGCAAATGAAAGTACACCAAAAGTAGACCTAAGCACCTGAAGAAATTGAGATCCATGAGGCTAATCGCATGACTGAATGGGTTGAAGAAGTGCATGTATGCCAAGTTGATGGCTCTTGGAGTGCTAATACTGCTTTAATAGATATGGATGGACATACTCTATTGGAAAGCAAAAATATCAATCTGGATATCGAAGTGCACATGTCATTTTCTCTCCCCTCCACGCAGTGTTGGAAGCACTAATATGGACTATAGAATGTATTATTGCATCTTCTACGGTGGAAGCACTAATGTGGACTATAGAATTGAATGCAGTTGATCTCGATGATGCCTAACCCAAAGAAGTAGCTAGAATTTGCATCAGAATCGAAAGATTTCCAATCTTTAAGAAATGTTTTCCCTTCACTTCATGTTTTTATATTTCTAAAAACTTGAATATTGTTGTAGATAATCTTGTCAAAATTAAAAATGTAGTTGCTACCTATATAAGAACCACGGTTATAGTATATGCTGCTGCTAATTTATTTTGTGAATAATATTCCAGCATTATGGTTAATTTAAACACTAACTTTATTTATTTAGTAACATTACTAATGGGTAGTGGGGCAGAACAAGACCGGGACAGTGACATAAATTAGACTGGTGAAGCCTGTCCCTTATGTTGCTGGGCACATCCCATGTGTTGTCACACTTCTCTTGTTTCTATTATTTATTAATTAAAATCTAATAAATCATGTGATTCTTTCTTTTTCAATTATTAACCACAATTATTCTATGCTCAATTCATTTCTATATGTCACGGAACGCTTTAGTTCACTGGCTTAGTGTTAGGGTTGGGCACTAATATCCTTTATCTGTTTCCGATCCGTGATCCGTCTCATACTCAACTCAAAAAGAAAGGTATTTTCGACTTTTGGATCAGGCAAAGGGTATCATATTTTTATTACCCGCGGGTAAAGATCGGGTACCAGATATCATTTATTTTTTAACTACCCGTCTTCGTATCCTATCCGTAAATACTCGTTTTTAATTATTTGTATATTATATACTTTTCTACCATAATAATTATATATAAAATATTACTTTAGAAGAAATAATAATATTTATTATATATAAGGCTTAAATTATATTTTTAATATATGTAATATTTAAATATAACTTTATAACTTATAAAATTTCTAATTTTTCTCTAGGATAATTTTGTATTTGATTGAATATTTGAGAAAAAATGATTATATAAGTATTTAAATGTTAAAATATGAAACAAAATATAAATATTTGAATTTTAAAAGGTTTTCACTATTTCGGATACATTTTTTCCAGGTAACAAGTCGGATCGGGTAACAAGTAGGGTATTCATATTTTTAGAGGGTACCTGTTTTTCCGGGTACCCGTTTTTGATGGTCGGATACGGCTACTAAAAATCTATTACCCGTAAGGGTCAAATAGGATAACTGGTACACCAAAAATCAAGGATACCCGACCCCTGTCCACCCCTACTTAGAGCAACTCCGCCCATAACACCAAGTTTGGTATTGAAAAAACACCTAATTTGATGTTCTGGTGTCCTACTTTTTTTCATCTCCAACCACAACAACAAATCTCACACTAAAAAGAATATTTTCTATTATTATATTATCAAATTTAAATTTTTATTTATTTTTTAATAGTTTTGATAAATACTAATTATTTTTTTATAATTGATGAACTATAAATAAATATAAGAGTTAACAATATTTTATTATCCAAAGAAAATTACAATGCATAAATTAAAATAATATAAAAAAACTACAAAAAAATAAGCTAGACGATACAAATAATTTTATATTATAAAAGTAAACTGAAAATTATTTGAAATATAATGATTTAATCATATTATTAAGTTTTAGTCAATTGTTAAACCACAATTTAACTATATTCTTTAAATAAAAAAAACCATAAAATAATATTGTTTTTTAGTGCTTTGTGAATAGTGCCACACAAAATTTGGTGTATCACTATTCACAAAACACTAATAAGATTTTGATGTTGGAATTTACCTTCTCATTGGAGAGCATAAAACACCAAATTTGGTGTTATACCGTTCGATTGGAGTTGCTCTTAGGCTATAAATGTTCAAAGCGTCGCGTAGCTGAACTTAACTCTCCCGCATATATGGTTACCATTCACTCTTTTTATGTTGCATAACAATATTATTAAATATAACTAGAGTTTTGACCCGCACAATTGTGCGAGTTTTTTTTAATAATTTTATATATTATTAATCATGTTTAGATTTTTCTAGTATCAGGTTTATAATTTAGGTTATTTCGAGTTTCATATTCGGGTTTAGGTTCAAAACTTTTAGAATTTTCAGTTATATTGAATTATGGATTCTGTTTAGATTTGAGATTTTCGAACTTTCAGATTTTCTCGGATACTCGTATGGATTCACTTCAGATCATATTCAATTTCCGAAATACCGTAAAACAAAACCCGTTAGAGTATTTAAAAACATCACATGACTAAACTTAAATTTTTCTAAATTTTCGCACTTTATAAGTTTTTCTGAATTTTTGTAACAAAATGTATTTAGAATATAATAATATTGTAATATAATTATTTTAAAAGTTATGGATTTATTTTAAATTTGAAAACAAACTATATTTAAATTTGCTGAAAATTGATGATTTTAAATTGTGCTGATTTACAATTTTGATAGTGTTTAAATGAAAAGAATATTAGAATATTCTAATATGTTTGTTGAAATAGGTAAATGAGTAATAGAGTTATTTTAATTTATTAGATACATTTAATAAAAAATTTAAAATATTTTTATTTTAAAAAATCACACATAAAAAGATCTATGTCTTCCGTTTTAATAAGATATATATATTTAAAATAAATAAATTAAATTATAATCAGTTTTACTTGTCCGCACAAGGCGGTCAGACCACACCCAAATAAGGGTGGTCAATAGGTTTTCCCCAGTTTATGTATATACACACATATATATATATATATATATAACATACATATCTTTTATATTTCACAAAAATCTAAAATAAATTATATGTGCTAATTTTATTATATAACACATTTTCTACATAATTAATATATGTTTTAATATTATTTAAAAATAGTTGAAAATTAATAAATATTATATTTGCATCACATTTGTGAATTAGCACCATTCACACATTATCCCACACTGCTTGTTTTTCATTGGCTTAATTGGATGATTCAAGACATAGTTATTTATTGTATGTGGTTGTCAAAATCCACATTTAAGGTTGTCACAATGATGAATTCAGGGATTTATGGTTTATATATTTTTGCTAAGAACCTAAATTAAAAGGAAAGTTTGAATGGAAAAATTATAATTTGTAGATGAAACGTCAAATGGATATAGAAAGAAGTATTTTCTTGTCCTTGAGATGTTTGCTGGTATTGCTAAGTGATCTCTCGGTCGAATATACTCCTTTCGTTTTTTTTAATTGATGTTTTAGGTTTGTATATAGAAATTAATAAATTGCTAAATTTTATTCTCTTGTGCATAAAAATATCATTAATTAAAAAATTCAACCAATCAGAACAAATATTGCAGATGAAAAGTCAGAAAAAATCAAATAACTTAAATAGTTGCATTGATTTATGAAAAAAATCATCTAATTTAGAACAAAAATAATTTTCGAGAATATCATTATTGAAAAACAAAAAGACTATGGAAAATATGATTCTAATCAAAATATTAAAATGTACGGTATTGGTTAAAAAAAATTGATAAAGGTAAAGTGTTGAGGCATTTTCTCTAATTTTTTATTCATTACTATTGGCAACGAGCCTATTGCGTATATGTAAATAATTAAACATGTAGTTATCAGATTCGTTCTCTCTCTTTTCTCTCTTTCTTTTGAAACTCTAAAATAATTACCGTCATCTCCGGCCGGTTGTTCACCGGTCGGTTTTTTGGTGTAAATACGTTCGGTTTTATGCCGTTTAATCTCCGACGTGTTCGGTATCATTATTCGGCTAAGTTCGGTTTTGTTTGTGTTTTGTTTCCTCTAAAATCGAAGCTCTCCCGTTATGGTTTGATTTCAAAGATCTATGGAAAGATTGATTTTAGTTTAGTTTTAGATCGGTTTCTCATCTTCTTCTTCTTCTTCTTCTTCTTCTTTTCTTTATGTGTTTTTATCAGTTTTCTTTTCTAGGTCTCTCAAACATCTTCTTCTTCGCCAGAGATGAATCTCATCTTGCTTTATTTTAAACTCGTTCTAAGAATGACGAGTTAAAATTAGGCCTTGGATAGCTATTTCGAAGTAAGTCTTCTCGGAAGACAGGGATTAGTCTGGAAATCAAAAGAAGAAAACAGATATGCTCTTCATTGGAAAAGAGAGAAGTTTTAAGAAAGAGGGAGAAGAAGCGTTGGCCCATAAGAAAATAAGATTACAAAAGGCGACTATGGCAGAGCAAAAACGGTGACGCGAAGGAGCTTTGTCTGATCTTGAACATGGAGGAAAGCGTCTGGTAGAAAAGTCTGGAACATCGACACGTGTAAGATGTCCGGCGTAAGGAGGAAATTTTTTTTATGTTTATGCTGCGTTTAGGGTTTAGCCTAATTTGTAATCTTGTTTGTAATACACTAAATCCATTGTAACTAGTTAGACCGTTAATGGATAAAGAAGTGTTGCAGACAAAAAAAATGTAGTTATCAATAATGGGTCACCAATATTTTTGTGATCGGGGTGATGGCAAATGGAATTTAATAGCAATCAATTATCAAACTACCGAAACTGCTTGTTTTAATAATGTTCAGTGTGTTGATGTCAAAAAGAAAAATGTTCAGTGTGTTCTCCACCAAGATTCGTTGCCTAATGTTATTGAAAGCTTATGAATCAAGATACCGAAAAAACTCTTCTTATTGCTTTAGAAAATTACTCAAAAACTAAAGCCTAAGATCAAAAACCCTCACAAAAACTTTGGTCACAACTCGACCAATATATATAGTTTATAACTACTCTTAAACCTATTAGGAAACCTAATTTAGATAATTCAAAAAAGTTCTTAATCCCTAACCAGCTAGGAAACCATAGCTCGGTTCGGTTTAGAGTTACTTGCAACTCAAGTCACTTCAAGTTTAAACCAACATTCTCCCCTTTAAACTTGAAGTCAGTTTTTGCCAAGTCTTGAACCCCAATAAGATCTCTCATCTCTCTGAACTTGACTCGATCTAATGCTTTAGTAAGAATATCAGCCTTTTGTTTCTCTCAACGAACGTGTTCCACTTCAACTTGTCCACTCTCGACATACTCTTATAAAGTGGTAACGTCTGTATATGTGCTTACTTCGACCATGGAAAATCGGATTCTTAGTCAATGCTATCGCCGACTTGTTATCAAATATAATTGTCACCTTCTCGCACTTTCTACTAATGACTTCACTCAGTAGTTCTTGTAGCCAAATTGCTTGTTTTGCAGCTTCCGTAGCCGCCATAAATTTTGCCTCGCAGGAAGACAATGCTACACTTTCTTGTTTCTGTGAGCACCAGGTAATAGGACATTCATCAAGATAAAACAAATGTCCTATAGTACTCTCGCCATCATCAATATCCACGTTACATGAGCTATCCTTGTACCTAAGTACTTGTATCTTGTGTGTTCACTTATAACCTATCCTCATCACTTATTTCAATGTCACACCGTGTGATTCTTTAGGGCTATGTATGTATCGACTTAGAACTCCAATACTTTAAGACAAATTCGGACGTGTATGCAGCAAATACCGCAAGCAACTGATGCTTCTTCTAAAACACTTCTCATCTATCGACTTCTCCTCATGAGCTTTGGATAATTTGAGATTTATCTCCATCGGTGTTAGTATTGGATTGCATTCACTCATCCTATATTCTTCAAGGATCTTTAAAGCATATCTCTCTTGCTTTAGAGTAATACCATCTTCATGTTGAACTACCTCAATGCCCAAGTAGTATGATAGTCTTACCAAGTCACTCATCTCAAGCTTAGCCGCCATCTCTTTTTTAAACTCACTTATTGTCATCATATCTGAACCTGTAACCAGTAGATCATCTATATAAACAACCACAATAATCATATGACCATCGTCTTGTCTTTGGTACAATGATGGTTCCTTGGAGCATTTAGCAAACTTTAAATCTTTAAGGATTTTGTTTAGCTTTTCATTCCATTCTCTAGGTGCCTGTCTTAATCTGTAAAAATCTTTGGACAGTCTGTATACCTTGCTCTCGCTTCCTTTAACCACAAAACCTTCAGGTTTTATAACATAAACCTCCCCTTTCAACTCTCGATGAAGGAACGCGATCTTAACGTCCAAATGATGGATTTTCCAACCACTGATTGTGGCTATAGCAATAATAAAACGAATGGTTTCAATTCATGCAACATGAGCAAAACCTTCGTCAAAATCTATTCCATGTCTTTGTACATATCCTTTTGCCACTAATCTCACTTTGTACTTGTTTACACTTCTGTCAGGATTGCGTTTGATCTTAAGTACCCATTTTAAACCGATCGGTTTTGCTCTCGCGGGTAAGTTTACAAGGTTCCAAGTATTATTCTTTTTTATTGATGAAATTTCATCCTCACAAGCATCGACCCATACTTTTTCACCTTTAACTTCTTCAAGATCCCAGGGTTCTTCGTTTACAACCATGAGAAGCCGCAAACACTAAAGCTCCGATAAGAGCACATAGTCATTTAAATAACTTGATTGTGCTCTTATTCTAGTCGACCTTCTTACCAGCGGCTGCTCCTGTGTCTCTTCTTCATCTCCACTCACTTAACTTGGTGCTCCTTCTTCATATGCACCCTCTGCATCATCACCATCAGAAAGAGTCGCGATGTACTCTGTTTTTACCGTGATATCACCTTCTCTAGACGCAGGTCCAGCGACGGTTTCACCACTTGAAGCTTCTCCGGTAGCTTCCACTTCACGCAGGCCACCGTTGTCGAATTCTCCAAGGCAACTCTGAATGTTTCAGACTCATTACTCATCTCTCGATCTTTATTACTCCATGACCAACCTCTCTCTTCCAAGAATACTACATCTCTGCTCACCATTATCTTTCTTCTTGTAGGATCGTAAAGTCGATAAGCCTTAGACCCTGGTTCTGTCCCCAAGTGTACCAACGCTCTAGACCTGTCATCTAACTTTTTTCGATGAGGATTATTTGTCCTTGTATACCCAATGCACCCGAACACACACAGGTGTGAAATATTTGGTTTTCTTCCTTTAAATGCCTCATAAGGAGTTTGTGTTGATAATGTTCGTGTTGTTACTTTGTTTATGATGTATGTGGCATGTCTTACCGCCTCTCCCCATAAGTAATTTAAAACCCTCATGTGTTTTAGGATGCTCCTGGTCATCTCAAACAGATTTCGGTTTCGCCTTTCAACCACTCCATTCTGTTGAGGAGAATATGGTGGTGTAAACTGTCGATTGATCCTGTGCTCACAAAAACTCACAAACTCCGTAGATGTGAATTCCCCTCCTCTATCAGTTCGAAAGCTCTTACTAAATAGACATGTCTCCTGTTCGATTGATATCTTAAGTCTTTTGAATTTCTCAAGTGCTTCACCCTTTTATTTCAAGAGAATTATCCACATATAACGTGAGTGATCATCAATAATCACGAACACATATATGTTTTCTCCAATTGTAGGTGGCATAATTGGTCCAAAAACATCTTCGTGCATCAATTCCAGCTTTCGTGAGGCTCTAAACGAAGTTGCATGGGGAAATGAATGTTTTACTTGCTTCCCAAATAAACAAGAGACACACGCCTTTTTCTCAATATCGACTCGTGGTACTCCCGTAACCAGCTCTTTATTAATCATCATCTTCATATTATCGAAATTGATATGCCCTTATCTCGTATGCCATTTCATTGAATCATCCACACACTCCATTTGTAGATATCTTTGATTATCGGCATCTAGTTGTACCTCGTAGAGGCAGTTCTTTGCTCTGTCCGTCTTTACCAACAACCGTCCCTCTCGATCATATAGCAACAAGAGATCCTTCTTCATTCTAACTTCGCATCCAGCCTCAGTGGCTTTTCCCAGACTTATTATGTTACTCTTAAGATTGGGTATGTAGTATACATTAGAGAGGATTTTCTTTACTCCATGATCAAACGTGAATCTGATGGACCCTTTTCCTTTTATCTCTATGCGACTATCATCTCCAAAACGCACTTTTCCTGTGATTGTCTCGTCAAGAATAACAAAATAAGAGCAATCTCCAGGCATATGGTTACTTGCTCCATTGTCGAAGTACCAACAATTGCTCTTGTCCATGTCTTCCTTAAGTATCTCCGATTTCACCTTATGCTCATTGAGATATACTACCTCATGCATCATTAATTCATCAGCTTCTTGAGTATCATCTTTGTTCTCTTGAGCTTCTTGGAATTATAGTAGCCGGTCGGGACAATTGGAGGCGCAGTGACCCATCCTGTCACACCTATAGCACATTATGTTGGACTTGTCTCTATCTTGTCTATAGGATCCGATCTGTTGACCTCCGTAGCGTCCGTGACCTCTACGTCCTCCATATCCCCTGCCTCTACCTCTACTACTTTCATTTGGAGGATGTGGTTGGTTCAGTATAGTTTATAACAACTCCTAAACTTATTAGAAAACCTAATTTAGATAACTCCTAAAAGTTTCTAATTCCTAACCAGCTAGAAAACCATAACTCGGTTCGGTTTATAGTTGTAACTCCTAAACCCTCACAAAAACCTTGGTCACAACTCGACCCATACATATAGTTTATAACAACTCCTAAACTTATTAGAAAACCTAATTTAGATAACTCCTAAAAGTTTCTAATTCCTAACCAGCTAGAAAACCATAACTCGGTTCGGTTTAGAGTTACTTGTAACTCAAGTCACTTCAAGTTTAAACCAACAAATGAAAAATTTTAGACTGCATGCTCGAACTCAAAACACCAAACGCAACCATTAGACCTTGAGTTCCACTACATAATTTTGATGCTTTTTAACTTTATATAAAATCTTGTACCTAAAATGCTTATTTTATAGGCTTTAAATCAATATCAGTCTTGAATAGTTGAATATATGTTTCATTAGGTCCAGTTTCAAATTGAAATATTCTATTGTTATTGTAATTAAAAGGTCGATATGATAGCGCATGTCACTTCCGAATATTTTGGATGATATCGTTGAGTGTTTAAAGACAACTTCAATGAATGTATCTACATAAATTTTTATTTGGTTTCTCACAATAAAATAAAAAAAATATAAAAGGCAGATGAGTGTCTCGCATTTTTTTATTGCGCGAAACTCAATAAAAATTTTCTTGAGAGATTCTTCTCCACTTATCAAATTTCTATTGGTATTATCATTTTATTATTAATTTTTTAAACAATAAAATCAAATTATACTATAATTTAATTAATAAGAGATTTATGGGTGAGTTTTTACCTTTAAAATGCTCTAATGCAATCAAATTTTCTAGTGAAAAGAAATCTCATTTATTCAAAAGAATTAATCTAAGCCTTTGGCTCCGAATGGTGACACCGGTTTTGAAAGTGCGAAAAAAGCGAATTTAAAATGCGGTGCAGTTCAACTGCAGTATGTGTGGAATGCGGGACAAGTGTGGTCAGAAATAAAAAGGCGGTTCGAATAATGTTTGAACGGTGAAAGATAATTTATGATGCGGAATAAATGTGTCTATCGGTAAAAAATACTCCCTCTGTTTCTTAAAAAGTGTCATTTTAAAGTTTTAGTTTTGTTTCATAAAAAGTGTCGTTTTACATTCTCGATGCAAATTTATTAAGAAATTTATTTTTTTTGACCTCACTTTTTAATTGTATTAAATGAAGAAAGAATTTTTTAATGTATTAAATGAAGGGCTGATAAGACTTTTAAAAGTTTTCTTAATTTGTGTAAAAAATATCAGAATGACATTTTTTGCGAAGCAAAAGAAGTAAGAGGTTTAAAAATAAAAAAAAATCTAAAAGAACATATTTATAGAATTAATGTAATTAATTAAATTTAGAAAATGTTAGTTTGTGTAATATTTTATTAGAATATTTTCAGTTTTTCAACTAAATAGTAGTTATAATATTCAAATATAATAATTATTAATAAAAAATCTTGGACATAAATGTAATTACTTGTACAATATTTTTATGAACTATAAATTAACTAAAATATAACTAATAATAAAAAGGAATTGTAAAATGTTAAAAAATAATAATAATGCATCTCAACAGCACCATATTTGATGTGTTTTGACCCGCCTCACTTTTCATTTTTGTATACAAGGAAAATTTTTTTGTCTTTCATAATCCGTCCCGCACTTAGACCATCTCCAACTCCACTCTATTTCTTACTCCATAATGTAGTAAAGTGTAATTTGGAGTAAGAAATGCTCCAACCCCACTCCAGTTTTTACTCTATAATGGAGTAAAATGTGGGTTTACTCCATTTATGGAGTAATACATTTTTTGTTTGTTCATTACTCCATTTTTCACTTCAGAATGGAGTAAAATGGAGTAGGGTTGGAGTAAAATTCAACTCTATTTTGGAGTCACTCCATTTTTGAGGAAAAAATGGAGTTTTACATTGGAGATGCCATTACTTTTGTTTAAAATTCGTCTCGCATTTATCATTTAGCGTGAATGGTAACAAACACGAAGACCGCCCCGCTCCGCTTCCACCATTCACTGCCACTTGTGTGGAGATCAGCTGCGTGGTGGTTTTAGAGTGCGTTTCTTTGAAACGCTTTTTAAGTTACCATTCAAAAAAAGTTGAGTTTTTAACTATCTGTCAATAAAAAAAATATAAATTAAATTTAAAAATCAACAAATAAAACGCATGCGTATTTTTCTATGAAATAATTATTGAATACCGCACATTGTTGGTGACCTACAACCATTTAGATATATTCAGATAAATTCCACTTCAAAATAAATATTTTACTATAAAAACTATACAAGTCATCTATGCTCAAAATAATTATATGTTTTAAAAATCAATTTTAGTAATAAGAAAATTAGATTAACATTATTAATCTATTTTAAATAATATCTTATGATTGGAAGATATGAATATTAATAATATTATTATTAATTTATTTTAACTTACAAAATATTTATAAATTATATTTCTCGATAGTAATATTTCGGATTGCATCGTATTTCATTTTTTTGATGAGAGATTTTACATGATAAGATGATAATTAAATTATTTTATATTTATTAAAAAAATTAAAAATGTTTTTAATTATGTGTGTTGTGGTATAATTTACAAATAATTATATTTAAAAATAATTGGAAAAGAGATCAAAAATTGAATGGCTTAATACAATGTTACTTTTAATAAATTATTTTCAAATATAATAAACTTGACAAATACACATAAATCTATAATTTATATCTCACACCATCTTTTTACTTTCAAATATTTATTTTTACCCTACATATTAATTTTGTTATCATTCAACCAATACAAACACTGTATGTTTTGTACGAACAATACGTATTCCGCAGTTTATAATTTTTTTTGCACGAACTGCACTTCAACGCCACCGTACAATCTAGTTGTATTATCCCGCACAACACAATCCGCCATTACGGTTGGGAACATAAGTACTGATATTAGTAGGAAAAAAAACTGATATTAGGGCATCTCCATCCATGAACCTCTCAAAAAATTCTTAACTATTTATGGGTCCCACCTTTTTATTATTAAAAAAAAAACAAAACAAAACAAAATTTTCGGTCAATCACGGACCGCCACGTGTCCGTGAATAGTTAAGGATCAATCCTTAACTAAGGTATTTAAGGATTTCTCTCTCCAAAAATCCTTAACTATTCACGGATGGCACCCGTGAATAGTTAAGGATTTTTGGATTAAGAGCTTAAGGATGGAGATGCTCTTAATTGCATAGAAAGTTTCTTGAGTCCACGTTGGCGAGTGAGAATGGAATAATGACAAGTTACAAACCTCGTTTTCTGCGAAAGAAACACTTCTCCCCATATGTAGACTTTGACTTTTGCATTTACTGTTATTTTATTGTTTTTCAGAAAAAGATGTTGACAGTAATATCATCATTATCTAGTAATTTAAGCTCGTGGTAATTATTGTGAAAAAATTTAATTATTGTTAACAACAGCATACCTTGACCGTAATCTTGTGTGTGGTCCATGTTTACACATTTTAGGAGAGACAAAACTTCTATGCATTGTTCAAAATGAATTATCTAATCATTGACATTTTAGCTTTATTACTTTTTGTTTCTCTTTATTCTTTGTAATAATAATTATTAGTCACCATTTTAATACTAATTGTTACTAAAATCAGTGCCTCCTAAATTTTAAAGTTATTTTCTCGATCAGTAAAATTGATTAATAGTCTCTCTTTTTTTTGTCGAACAATTGCTAAATAGTTTCTAACTCTTTTTTTTGTCAACAGTCTCTATACTTTTTAAAGCATAACAGACAATAATCTCTTATTATTTGTTTATATTAATTAATTTAGATATTCATACGGAATTTACATATCCTTATAAAACTGAATTTCAAATATGGCATTTGAAGTTTTGTAAATATTTCTTGTTCCGTAAATTGTTTTTTGGATTTATGTCTTTTTGTTTTTTTTGTAAATGTTAATAAGCGATTTGAATAAGTAATAAACCATCAAATCAATCACGCAAAAGTTGAACATAAATTATAAAATTATAAAAGCAATTTATCATTTGATTTCATTTAGATTTCTAATTCCCTAAAAACATACAAACCCATAACTCTCATTTAATTTATGTCCAATGATTTATGATTTATTTATTTATTTGTCTATACTATTTGTTACTCACTATGGACAAATACAATATCCAAAGCTAAAATATATACTATGTAAAATATTTAAAAACTGGCTTATATGGGATCCACATATGTATGTGTGCATATATATATATATACACACTGCATATATATACACATTTAAGAACAGAGGTAAATAGAAGCAACGTTGGTTAGTTGTTTGGACAATGTCTAACTTTATTAATTCTGGACGTAGTCAATTAAATTTGATCCAAGTACCTATATTGTTTTTGTTTCTTATAAAAGAGACAAAACTTCCATCAAACTCTCTATTTTCTTTGAATTTTATTTTGTTTAGACACTTAGATGAAAATCTAAAGAATATTGATTTACAGACAAAAACCTCTTTACGCAATCCATATGCCAGAAACTTTTGTTAGCTGACATACTTTATCAACGTTACTTACAGCATCTCCAATGGAGTTTCTAAAAGAATCTCTAATGAATAAATAAAATATAAAAGAAGAGAGAAAATTGGTTGAGTCTCTAAAATTAGAGACTTGAATCTCTAAAATTAAAGATTTTGAGAGACTGAAGTCTCTAATTTTAGGGACTCCACCCACACATGTCTCATACTAGTGGTTAATATATTTTTAATAATTAAAACTTAATTATATAACTAAATAATATTAAATTTATTATTATTATATTAGGTTTAGATACTCACATGAGTATCTCCCGTTATCTCTGATTACTTATATAAATACGTACATACGGTTTTTGTTTCTCAAATGCATCTTATCTTTGATCCACCGATATACAAATTTCTTTTTGTACGAAAAAGTGCTTCATTACTGAATTAAAATCAGCCATAGAGGCATACAAAACTGTTGGAGGCGGGTTTAGCACCCCTCCTAACATGTCATGCCGAATCTGAAAGGCCTTGAATTCAAAGCCCGGATCGAGATCGCAAGCCCGATGCTTCGACCACGGTCTCGCGGCCCAATAACAAACGAGGTCCATCGGGACTCAGCCAACATCGTCGTACGACTTCTACATTTAATGCAGTACGGGAGCGTCACAGACTTCCGAGAAAGCACGCGGACAAAAGGTACGAACGAATGAGATCATCGTCTGACACGCTTCGATAAAAGCCCGAAGACCCGCCGAAAAGCCTCACAAAAGGGATGGGCCGTCTAACAACCGACAATACGGACAAGAAGAGCCGCAACACGAATCCCGCCGATCCGGACCATGCCGAGGCCCATCCCGTGACCTGAAAGCGACATCGCCAAAGACCCTTTCTCCTATAAATAGGAGAACTCATTCAACAGGAAAGGAGAAAAAACAGTTCTAGAGAGAGAGTATTCTAGGAAGAGAAAATACTTTATAAAATGTTCGAATATTCTAATCTTTAAACATTACACATCGTCGAATACAACGTTTTACTTTGTGAAATTCTCCGACTTACGAACCATCTTTGCTTTCTAGTTAAGTCACGTCGTATCTACACCTCGAACATTTGGCGCCGTCTGTGGGGAGGTTAGGAGAACTCTTTATACGCAGAAAGCACTTCGACGGTGTCTGAAAAACAAAACACCGCTCCACTAAGTGCTCCGAAAGTACTCATGGGATCGGAGCCGACGTCGCTAGCGTGACCCTCGACTTCACGGGTCGATGCCTCGAACGCTGCAAAAGACGCCAACCCTGAATCAGCGCTATCGGGCCACAAGAAAACAACCGAGACATCCCAAGAAAACACTTGAGCATCGCTCCCAACCATCCCGCTTCCACCCATACCAGTGTCAGTCTCTCCGGCTCAGCAACAGAAGCAAACCCCGAAGTCGGGAATTACGGAGGTAAGGAGCAACAGATTTCCCACGTCGCCTATCTTGGGAGCAACACCTCCCCCGTCCGCCGACGTCGTAGCCCTCCTCTCTGACCTGATTCACATGGTCGATTCGCTCGCACAAACGACCAACGCACGTTTCAAAGCGCTTACCTCGTCACCAAGTTTCTATCAAACCACCAGTGAGCCTCGTCCCCCGACACCAAGAGACAAGTCGGCAGAATTTCTCTCAAATCTACAACGAAACCTCTTCGGGGAAACGCCAACAAACCCCTCAGCAACGAATCGAATCGAAGCACCACTGTCCCCGGTGGAACGTCGTCACGCGACGCCCGAAAGACGCTACTGAGCCAACCCCGGGCCCTGTAGAGGGGTCCATGCCGAGAAGAATGATGAACTTGAACTCATGCGCCAGCATCTGCGTGATATCAACTCTCGAGTCAACCAAGCCGTAAGCTCTGCACCCGAGATCAACAGGGTCCTTCGAGAAGCGCAAAACGTCCCATTTACCGATCGGATAACGCGCTTCCGTATCCCACACCCGGGAAAGGTTAGGATGCCAAAGTACGACGGAACTACCAATCCCATTTAACACCTCACCAGCTTCAGCATCGCTATGGGTCGGGCTCATTTAGATCCAGAAGAATGCGACGCGGGTTATTGCCAGCTGTTCGCGGAGAATCTCGACGGTGCAGCGCTAAGGTGGTTCTCCCGACTCAGAGCCACCTCTATCGATACTTTCCACCAACTCTCAACCGCCTTCCTCAAACACAACTCGATGTTCATCCAGCAAAGCCATTCTACCGCCGATCTTTGGGCCATGTCACAAGGGCCTAAAGAGAGCTTGAACGACTTCATCGCACAATTCAAAGACGTAGCCTCCCGAATCACGGTGTCAGACGAGGCTGTCCTGCCAGCCCTCCGTAATGCCCTGTGGTACGAATCCGCTTTTTGCGACAACCTAAAAATCAACAAACCCCAGACGTTGGAGGACGCCCTCCATAGAGCCACGCTCTTCATCGAGGTGGAAGAAGAAAAGTTGGCCCTCGCCAAGAAACAATCAAACACCCGCTCCAAGGAAAAAATGAAGGCCGAACCGCCCCCCCCACCCCGAGAAGACCGTATCGATGAGTAAGAAGAACCACATCAGCACTACGACGCGGAATACGCAAAATAGCTAAGAACAAGAAGACGACGATCCATCACGTCGGGAACGGCCAAAACCAGCAATCGAACTGGCAAAAACAAGCTCGAGCGACAGATGTCGACCTTAGTAAATACTAGACCTTTCATAAGAAGCACGGTCATTCGACCGAAGAATGCAGACATCTTAAGGAACTATTGCTCAAGAAGTATAGCGAGGGAGAAATCTTCATCGACCGAAGAATGCAGACATCTGAAGGAACTATTGCTCAAGAAGTATAGCCAGAGAGAAATCTTCATACCACCCCGCGAATAAATCAAAAAGAAGAACACGTGGATCCGCACGGACCAGAGCGAACCGGGGCAACTCCCACAGCAGCAAGGTCTCGCCAACACAAATCAGAATCAAGTCCAACAATTCATTGTCGACACCCCAAACGAGATAGGATCAAGGAGTACCCAGTCGACGCGCCTCCCGCACCCCGAAAATGCATCAACATGATAATGGGAGGTCTCCTTGATTACAACGATTCGATACGCTCAATCAAGAAACATCAATGAAAGACAATGTCAGTAATCAAATGGACCGAGATCAACGATCCATCCGGTTTCATCGACAAGGAAATCACATTCACTGACAACGATGCAGAAACAGTCCACCGCCCGCACAACAAGCCTCTAGTCATATAACTCCTAATCGCAGACTGCGAGGTCGCCAAAGTAAAGATCGACATCGGAAGCTCCGTCGATCTAATCTTCAAAGACATGTTACGCAAGATGGATTTGAAAATTACAAGATCAAACCGTCAAGAAAGCCGCTCATCGGTTTCAACGGCGACACCACAATGCCTGAAGGAACGATAAAACTTCCGGTCCACGTGGGAGGCGTGACCAACCTCACGAAATTCGTGATCATCGATACGCCGACAATCTACAATGTCATCTTGGGGACACCATGGATCCACACAATGCAAGCAATCTCGTCCACTTACCACCAGTGCCTCAAGTTCCGAAGCCCCACCGGAACGCGAACCATCCGGGGCGACCAAAGCATGGCGAGAACGTGTTTCATAGCCGAACTCAAACTCCGTCATTCATTCGTCATCTCGACATCCGCCGGCCAACCTGAGTCACCCCGAGCATCGGACCCATCAACGGTCGCTAAAACCTCCCGGGAAAAGCCCCAAACCTCCCGGATAAAGTTTTACAAGTAAACATCGACCCTAGCAACGTCACGCGCTGCGTTGGCATCGACGCCAACCTTGATGCATCGGTGCACGACGAACTCGTAGAATTCCTTAAGCATAACTCGTCCACCTTCGCTTGGACGACCAACGACATGCCTGGGATCGACCCAAACATCGCCTGTCACGAGCTTAACGTCGACCCAACCTTCAAACTTATCAAGCAGAAACGACAGAAGCTTGGCCCAGAGCGAGCCCAAGAAGTTAATGACGAAGTTGAATGCCTTACGAAAGCGGGCTCAATTGACGAGGTCAAGTACCCGTGGTGGTCAAGAAAAAGAGCGAAAAATGGAGAGTTTGCGTCGATTTCACCGACTTGAACAAAGCCTACCCAAAGGACAGCTTCCCGCTTCCGCACATCGACAGAATTGTTGAAGCGATGGCCGACAAAGAACTTCTCTCTTCCATGGACGCCTTTTCTGGGTACAACCAGATAATAATGCACCCCGACGATCGAGAAAAGAACTCTTTCACCACTGATCGCGGGACCTATTGCTACAGGGTAATGCCCTTTGGACTGAAGAATGCTGGTGCAACTTATCAGCACCTTGTCAATCGCATGTTCGCGGATCAGCTGGGCCGCACAATGGAAGTCTACATCGACGACATGCTTGTCAAATCACTCATCGCCAAAGATCGCATTGACCACTTGTGAACCTGCTTCGCCACGCTTAACCAGTACAACATGAAGCTGAATCCAACTAAGTGCACCTTTGCAGTCACCTCGGGCAAATTCCTAGGGTACATGGTTACACAACGCGAGACCGAAGCCAACCCTAAGCAGATCACAACAATCTCCGAGCTGCCCTCACCTCGAACCACCCGAGAGGTACAACGCTTGACGGGCCGCATCGCCACGTTAAATCGCTTTATCTCACGATCTACATCAATAAAAACCGAGGAGAGCAAAAACCGATCTTCTACATCAGTAAGGCCCTCGACGGCGCTGAAGCGCGGTACCCGACCCTCGAGAAATTGGCGCTAGCCGTGGTCACCTCGGCGCTAGCCGTGGTCACCTCGGCGCGAAAACTACGACCATACTTTCAATCGCACTCGATCATCGTCCTCACGAAATAACCTCTTCGCACATTCCTACACAACCCCACCCAATATAGGCGAATCGCTAAATGGGCAGTCAAACTCAGCGAATATGACATCGAGTACAGAACCTGCACAAGCGCTAAGTCGCAAGTTCTTGCAGATTTCCTGATCGAGCTG
>OVAN01000292.1:0-20081 GCA_900406275.1 Anastatica hierochuntica | reverse complement strand
CCGATGTTACAAGAAGAGTATTGTGTAAGCTAAAAATCGGATCCCTTTCTTAGTTCTGAGTCTTCTCCTTTTATAGGTGTTTCTCTTTGATTATGTCGTTTCTTCCTGTCAATTTCCATATGGTCTTTTACCAATTTGCCCTTGTCCTGTTGTACTATGCTTGATTTTCTTTATCTGTGGCCAAGCAGGTATGTTTTCTGGGTACACGTTTGTCGAGAAGTCCAGTTTGTCGGGTATGGGCTTTTGCCGTCTGTACAGAGGTCAGGAGCCCTCCGACGTGCTTTTTTGTACATCTTCACCGTATTCCACTGTCACATTCCTTGTAATCCTCGTTTGCTTGTTGTGTTCTTATCTTCAGGGAATGATGTCACTATGTCTCTTTCGTATGGTTCTTCGAGGCTCTCCTTGTTACGAGATAGAAGTTCTCTTGCGCGTCTCGCCTCGAGGCTTTCCTCTCGAGGCGTTTGTTAGGTTTTCTTCCTCGTAAATGGGCTTTGACACTTCGATAGGCCCTCTTTTCTTTTAGGTTCTATTTCCTTCTGGCCTTATTCTGGTGGGCTGAGGCTCGATCGGAGGGTGCGAACCCCTCCTCCAACATACATTAGTAACACCATTGAAGATGAGCTTCGATCTTTAAGATCGGAACCATCATTCCAGTTAGGTCCAACAATACTGAATGCCCATTACTAGGAAGATCAAAACCAACTCTACAGTGACACCAAAATGGACTAACGCGACCCGTCAAAATGAACTAATATATTGATCCTCTACCTCCTGCGCGTTCGTTTCATCGCGAGAATTCGATACCCTCTCGTTAGGACAGGGATCGATCGATCCAGGGACAGGGATCGATCGATCCTTGTCTTGTTTTCCTGATCGATTGATCGCATCAGGTGATTGATCAATAGCGGGGATCGATCGATCTTGGGCCTGGGATCGATCGATTTGTGTCCCAGATGGACCTGCAGTCGTTTCCGTTTCTAAGTGTAATGGCACTGCAATGCTCCTTCGGATTCTTCTCTGGCTTGCCTGGGATGATGTCTGGTGGAGCTCTGTTGCCAGCAGAAGTCTGAGCAACTTGTGTTTCTAGCAATTTCATATGAGTGCTCAATGTCTCGAACTTCCCATTGAGATCATTGTACATGTTATCTATCTTCTGATTTAAGTCCACAGAGGACTTTATTTGATTCTCCAGCACTTGCTGCAACATTTTCTTCAGCTCACTATCTTGAGAAGATGCAGAAGACTGTCTTTGGTTCTGATTCTGATACCCCCGACTTATAGTTGTTCTCGAATCCTGCTGAACCAAATTGCTTATGTTGATAGCCACTGTTCCCGAAGCCACTGTTCTTGTTCTGAAATCCAGAGTTGAAGACACTCTGATTCTGATTGTATGGCTTGTTCTGGAACTAATTTTGTTGATTGAAACCTCTATTACCGAAGTTTCCCTGACCACTAATGTAATTCACATCTGCTTGTCCACCATTCAACTCCTCAGACATGTATTCCTGGTACATCTGTCCCATTTTTTGCGGTGCACTTTAATGCGATGCGAATTCCAAGCAGTAACTGCATAATCATTATGATCTACATATTAAGGACGCCTATAAAAGTCACGAGAATATATTGGAAATAGATTTGATGTTCTCTACGCTCTTGACACTAATACTTGTACATCAAACTACGGAGAACATTATTCTATCTCGATCTTCAGTTAAATTTACATAGACACTTGTTTCTGATTCAATTATCATTGCACTCTTTAGTAAATGAGAGTTTTCAAATTCCTATTATTTATGTAGTTTTCTTTACTGGAGATTGATTTTGCATTTTTCATATTTGGAGGTTTCTTTTGGACATTTTCTCCTTGTTTAATTTATACTAGTTTTTTTTAACAATTTCAAAAAATGTTGACATTTTGAAAATATATATTACGTGGTAAAGTGAATGTATATAGTGAAAACCATTTATGGCGTTGAATAAAATGAACTCACATGACTGGAAAATCAAGAAAATAATTCGTCTCACCTTCTAGAGTTTTTTTTTTCTCGGCTTGAAATTGGACAGACAGAACTGGTTGGATCTCCTTGAACAGTTAAAAGAACAACTTGATCTTGGCTTGGCCGACGGCTTAGCCCTTGCCGTCGGCCCTTTCTGGTTTGTACTTTGTTGTTTTCACCTTCTTCGATTTTCATCTCTTTTGTTTCTCTCTGTATCTCGAGAAGGGTTTGTCGTTAGAGTTTCTCGATCTTTACGGAATCGAGATGGTGTTGTTGTTCCAGAGGATCTCGAGCATCAAAGAGGATTATATTCGAAAACTTTGAAGGAGGTGGTCGGATAGGTTTTGAAATCAACGTTGGTTACTTGCTGCGACAGTTTTGGTTGTAGTGGTGATATCGGTTTGTGTTAAGGCGGCTGCAATCTCTTGGTCCCGCGATGTGTGTGGTCAAGCAGTTGGTTTCTTCCTTTCGAGGTAGAGTTGAGCTCTTCATCCGGTTTTTTCCCTTCTCCGTCGTGTCTCCTGTGGTTTTCTTACTTATCTTCTAGTGGTAAATCTTTGGAGTTGTGATGTTGTGCTTTTCCGGGGTTGAATCTACGGTTTGAAGGCTCTAGTCTTCATCTTTGTTGTTTCAAGGATCATCCGGGTTCGTTTCTTAGGAAAAGTGATCGGGCTTTAGTTCTTATTGCCAAAGAGTAGGAGATTGTTCAATCTATTCCTCATCGACTACTCGAGATTGTGGAGGTTCTGTTGCCCGTGCCTTCGTTTCTTCGAAGCAATATAATGGGGATCGGTCTACTCGTGGCTCATTACGGAGCAATAGAAAGAGTATTTCCTCTCGTCTGGATAAGTTGGCCACTATTGCTTCAACTCATCCTCTGCATCCGCTCCTTGAGTTTCTATTTTCTTTGATTTCTTACCTTAAATTTAAAGTGTGTGTCTCCGATGTTTGTTGCGCCGTCTTTTGGCTTCGGGAGCGTTTCTATAAGCTCGCCGGCTCTTGACTCCGGAAAGGATTAGACCTTCGCCGGCTTTATTTTCTTTGACTGTGTAGGTATCCGTTTGGATTTCGAATAAAATTTCTTTAGATGGAAAAAAAAAAAAAAGAACTGGTCGGATCTAGTATTGTAAAACCCATATTACACCACACTTATGGATAACGTTTTCTTTTCCCCCTTCCTTTATTGACATTCAAAAGACCCCTTGAGGTTTTTTTTAATAAATAAAAATATATCAAATATGACTTCATATGTAACAATTGTCAAAAGAAGCATATTCTTTTCACTTTCTTTTTTAATATCCGTCGAATTAATAATAAAAAAAAAGTCTAGGCGTGACGAGTATATATAATACTATATTAGTAAGTAAATTCCTTTCGTTTCGGATATAACATTCCGGTGAAAAGAATGCTATACCAATTAAGTTCATTTTTAAAATACAGAAATGTTCCTAAATTCCGAAGAGCTGATGGTATAATTAAATGGTAATTTTGATCAGTTATATGCATTATTTAAAAACTAAGATTAGTTTTGAAGTCTATCAATTAGTCATACAAATGGCGTGAGAAGTCAACTTATAGGTCAGATAATCGAAAAATTAAAGACAGAAATGAAAAAAAAAAAAAGAGGACAGCTTCGAGGGAATATGTACAGCTAAAACAACTATATTGTCACAAGGCACTCCCCAAAAATATGGCACCGACCTAAATACGACTAACACGTGGCGCTCATCTTAACCGTTTGTTTCAAAAGAAATCGAACGGCGCTGGTTTGCTACTTCTACCACCGAACGTTGCCGATTTCTTCGGTCTCCTGACGTCGGAGGGAATCTCCGGCGGAGTTAATGTACGGATGAGCGCAAAGTTAAGACCTTTGAAGAACGGATGCACTTTAACCTCCGCCGCGCCTCGCCGTGACCCGAGTCGTTTACTCGGATCCTTGTGTAGCAACCCGGATATCAAACTTCGAGCGTGGAGCTCGAACATCGTCGCCGGAGAATCGGTCGGGAAAGTCAACTGTCTTTTCACTATGTTACGGAGGATGACGTCATTCGTGGGCGCGGTGAAAGGAGTCTTGCCGTAAATCATCTCGTAGAGGAATACTCCGAACGCCCACCAGTCAACGGCATTACCATGTGAGCCACCTGATGCGACTTCTGGTGCCACGTACTCATGAGTACCAACGAATGAACCGGACCGGGCTGTAACGGGTTCAGCGACAAAAAGCCGGTTTGGTTCGAGCGTCTGAACCTTTTTGGAACGCAAGACGCGGTGGAAAAGCCTAGCGAGACGGGTGTGACGACGTGGGGAAGAACGTGGTTGATTCTCCGGCGACGAAGAGGAAGATTCAACGGCTGCGATTGAGTCGGAACATAAGGAAAGGTCAAAGTCAGAGAGCATAATGTGACCGTCCGATTTAACCAAGATGTTTTCAGGCTTCAGATCTCTGTAGATTATACCAAGCATGTGTAGATATTCTAACGCCACTAGAACTTCTGCTCCGTAAAATCTGTAACAACATACATTCATTTTAAAAAATTATCTAACATGTAAATTAAGGTAAGGTATTTAACTACTAACTTACATAAAAAGAAACATTATTATTATCGTTATCAAATTCAAAGAACTGGAAAAGTCCGACATGATAAGAACAGGTCAGGTTCTTGCAGAAGAAGATAACAAAATATGTACAGAGTCAATGCATGCAAATTCGTATACTTTGTCGATTTTTAATAATTTTTTTTAAAAAATCTGACTTTTTGTTTAAGAATATTTTAAAAGTAACAAAAAAAATACAACAAAAATTTGATTTTTTTTTGTTTACCTGGCGGAGGAAAGAGAGAATCTCCGGTGAGGCTGTTTGTGACGGAGAGAGTGTAAATCTCCGCCGGAGCAATACTCCATGACGATGCAAGAGAAATGTGAAGCTTCAAACTCAGCATAAAGAGTAGGCAAAAACGGATGGTCAAGCATCTTCAGAATCTTTTTCTCCATCTCTGCTCTGTGCATCTTCTTCTTCATGGCAAGCGTTTCTTTATCCACTACTTTCATGGCGAAATACGAGCTCCGTCTTTCTTCCGCCGCTTCGTTTTCTCCGGCAAGACGGCATAGGTAGACGGTGCCTATGTCTCCGGCGCCGATTCGACGCATGAGTCGGAAATCTCGGAAGGTGAGGCCGTTTCTCCTCCGCCGTCGGATCTCCGAGTAGGCGAAATCTGAGGATCGGTGGGGTTTAAGAGAGAGGAAGCTTTCTTCCTCGGGGATTTTAGCGGTGGTTGACGGCGGCGCGTCAAAAGATAAGCGGCTAAAACTACTGCAGCTCTCTGCTCCGCTGCTAATCGGAGAGTTTGTCGTCTCTAAACTCATTTCACCGTCTGATTCCCGTAACATCGACGGAAAATCAAAACAAGATCAAGAAATGGGAAGAAGTTTTGGAGTTTCCGAAAACAGAATAAACTCAGAGATGAAACAGAGTCGCTTTGAATGTACGTTAATTTCGCAGGCTTCTCGAACTAGAGATTAAAAAGATTAGGGTTTGTTTTCAAGAGAAGAAGAAGATGAGCTTCAGGTTTAAAGAGAGAGAGAGAGGGCAAGAGAGTTGGTGAGGGGTATTTATGCGTGAGAAGGTGACAGTAAAAAGCCGGTTTTTTACTGTGGTTAAATTCAAAAAACAAAATCAAGCTTACTTGATGCACTTTTGAAAGCGTGTGGGAAGAAAAAGTTAAAAGAGAGCCAAAAAGACTTGATGACGTGAGCAATAGACACGTGTGGAACGTTGTCACGTGCCTTGTGCAGAAGTAGCTTCCTCTCTCCAGAGACTAGTAATTTATTATGTGTTGATTTTGAAGATTACAGGTTACATAATCCTTACAGCATAGTATGAATTAGTATTTATTTATTATGGTTTCTAGTTATTTAATGTATGATTGTATATCATACGGACTGACATATTTAATGATCATTAAAGACTATCCAAAGGGCTGGAAAGGACCCAACCTATGTATAATACTAGGATGTTGTTGGCTTTGTGTGGTTTCATGTTATGTTACGTGCCGAGTTTTCGATTTCAATCCAAAATATAAGTGTTTTTGTTTTAGGCTCGGGTTTGGTTAATTCAGTTTCTATATATCATATCATTCAGCATAGGTTACTTTGCCTTTAGAAATTATGTAAGCTTGAATTTTCTGCGCTTAAGTTCGATTCTTTGCTGAATCCAGATGATCTAATAGATATTACAAAATCAACAGAGATCATACGCCACTGAGATACTAGGACATCATAAAGAGATATTCACTACGAGAAGTTTTCGTTATTCGATTTACATTAGTTTTATTTTAACATCATTTTGCTTTGATCTAAACCATTGTTCCAGATTTGAGACATGGGTTTGATTACACAATGATAGTATTCATATTTACTCAATAATACATTTTTTTGTTTATGATTAGTTGAGAAGTTATGGACCCAAAGTGACAATAAGGTTCCAAGTTTATGTTTCAGATATGCTACTCTTAACCAAAAGTGTATGGCAAGAAGTGTAGTACTTTAAGTATCCATGAAGAGCAATTCTATGAAATTTTTGTAGTTAAGCTAACTCTATTTAAAAGAGTTTGGTATTCGAACTATTGCAACTTAAACAAATTATACGAAACAAACAAATCTCCGGATAGTAATTAAGCAAGAAATGATTTAAACACAAGACACAAAATAACTATTTTCATAGGCTAAGAATGAAAAGCATATTTAGAGCTCTAAGGAATTTCGTCGAGCACTTTACGGATACAAAATCCTAGTAATCAAATCTACTTTAGCATTAAGTACTCTCTAAACATCAATGAATAAACATAAATCCTCCTAATCTAGCTAACCTATAATCCATACTACAATACTACTAACTTATCATAATCATAGAACATGCATAAACACATGAATCAATCATAATCATGATTAAGAGAAAAAAATGGGAAAAGAAAAACCTAAACTTGATTAAAGAATTATTAAAAATCAAATAAGATTCAAACAACCAAAAGAAACTATTGCCCAATTGAAACTCGGGTCTTCACAAATCTTAAAATTCAATTTACCCTAGAAAAGTTCGAACCAAATCGATACAAGATAAATTAGGTCAGATTCGATTCAATTTTTTGGGTGAAACATGGAAAACGATCGATCATTGCTCAATCAGCTCGTCGTTCGGATTGTCTGGCAAAATCCATCATATTTTCTATGACTCACTGATAGACTGTTGTTTCCGTCTAATCAACCGGTGGTCGATCAATTCTTTTTTTGGTTCAAATCTCCATGGTCTTCTCTTCCTACCTTGATCCATGCAACTTCTATGCGTTTTTTAACCTCATCATGCACTAAAGCATCAGAAATAGATGAAAATATACAATGTAAGTGCTTCATACTTATGACCCTAAAATTATGCAAAATATCAAAAGAAAAACAAAATCGAACTTATGAACCTCTAAATGACAAAAAGCATGAAAAAAACTTAGAGAAATAAGACTCAAAACTATGGAATTTGCACAAACATCCATGACACATCTTCTTCCCATCAAAATTTAAATGAACTCTTCCAAAGGAAAGTACGAACCTAAGTTTTTGAAACTTTTTTTTCGAAGGTCACTCAACGAAAACAGAGCGGCTTACACTTTGTTACTCAAAAAAACAATTGTTAGCTTAAATTACTGAAATGCTCCTGGAACAAAATAAATCAGATCAGTATGAACAAGTGTGGATAAATGCTCAACGTGTTGAATTGAAATGAAAGGATAATAGAGGGTAAACGTTTCTTAGTTTTCATGCACAATATTTACTCTCTCTTTTTTTTGGGAAGCCTTAAAAACGACAAATGTAAATAAATATGCACAACGATCATGATTTAGGAACTATAGTTCTTTACTTCTTTATGATCTTCTTCTAGTGCAAACGTTAATGAATCTCAGCCGTGTGTTAATATATACGTTTGGTTGTTCAATCATTTTTCTACACTAAATTTTTGAAATGGTTGAAGTAGACATCACGAAATAATTCACTTACGGATTAGGGCGTTATAAATTTTAAAAAACAAACAACATCACAATAATGTTTTTCTCTAAAAGATGTTCTGCAGTTGTCCACAACATATTCTTCTAATTTGGTGCAAATAACTACAAACATACATTTTTTTCTGACTAAAAATTATGAACCAAAATACGTAAAAGGTAAAAACCCAATCGACTCGGAACCGTAGCATGTAATATGGTAGAGTATAAAATGTGACACAAACTGTCCGGAACATCGTGGCCTATTGGCAAAGACGGGCCGCTTCCTGGAGACAGGTCGCGTGTTCGATCCCCAACAGAAGGAACTACCTCACGATTTTCCATGACACCTCTGGGGTATTCACATGCGGCCCCAGCGCTCCGGGACCGACGGTGTGCAGGCGTGTCCAGGTTTCAAGTATCCAGGTTATGTGTCCCCTTCAGAACCGCCTCAGACCTGGCCTAGGACCCCGACACCGGCTAGTCTAGACCACCTCGGTGGGACTAGGACACCCGAGTTATCAAAAAAAAAATGTGACACAAACTTACGATCTTTGATATTTCAATTTTGTGTAATTGAGAGATATATATTGAACGATGGAGGTGGCACTCCTAGAGTTCTTCGAGGGTGATCTCCAGAAATTCCTAGATCTCTTCTTTTTGGTGATATCCTTTAGAGAGCTTTGATTTGAATCGCATTCTCCTACTCTTTGTAGTCGTTGCAAACCTATTTGTAACACCCGTCCCATCCTGTCCCGAGAACGGCGTGCCATTAACCCTAACTTTTAACCCAAGTAACTCAAAATTCCATAAATAAATCATTAATACTCAAAAACCACGTCTAATAACCAATAATATAAAATCGAAACCAATAGAGTCTGAAAATCGATAAAATAAAATCTCAAAAATAAATATAATCTCGAAAATAGCACCAGTCTCGTCTAGCTCATCCTACTACTCGTTAGCCACACCTGGAAGAAGAAGGGAGAAGCAAGGGGTGAGCAACTTGGGAGTCACTCAGTGAGGTGGGGAATGCTAGGGGAACTATAAGACCGCAGACCCGGCTGAAGCACTTCAACCACATAATCTAGTCCTAGAACAAACAACAAATATGACACCTAATGCGCCCATAAATATCAATCAATGTTCTTATCCTACGAATTCAGTGATCGCCCACACCCCCCGAAGAGGCTTCCTCAGGATGAGATTTGTGCCCATACACACCGCCTTTATGGACGCTTTATTGATCTTAGGGCTACGAACAACTCACCGACTTGCTGCCCGCACCTTCCCGCACGCGACTCCGGTAACACAGGAACCCTCTGTCTGTGCCCCGCCCAAGTTTGAGGCCAGACTCCGGTAATATAGGAATTCTCCGTCTGTACCCCGCCCAAGTCTGCCTACCCAAAAATACTATTATATATACACATCACTAGCAATCAACATGCACATTAATCAATTGTGATAGTATCTATTACCCTAAGTCCGGTTTAGCAATAAAGAAAACAACTAGAATCCAAGCAGACTCAAACAACCAAACAACACAAGTTCTGGTGCTAAACTACGCGAGAAAGATTGAATAAGAAAAGCATGAGGAGTATATGGGTCTAGTCCTCACCTTTTACCACAAATATGAACTCTCGGCTTGACTGGCTGACAATCTACCCCCGGAAAGAAAAACATGGACTAGGAAACCGAGTTAGACCTCACCCGAAAACCTGCCAAAAAGGGAAACCTGCCTGAAAAGGAAAATTTCCTAAAATGGAAACTGTCAAATATGGAAACTTGCCATATTTGGAATATATCCAAAAGGAAACTCGGGGTCAGGGGCAAAACATAACTGAAAATGTGAAAGCTGAGGAAAAGAACCTAAACTGGCAAAATCGGGTTGAACTTGTTAAATCGGACCAAACCGACTAAACTGGCTGTGGTCGGTGACCTAACAGATTCTAACTGGTCGAACCAACCAACTAACCTAACCGAAGACTAGAAAGGAAAGAAAAGAAAGTAAAAAAAATAAAATTATCGGAAAGAGTGTCGTTGCTCGTCGGGACCTTTCGAAAAATTGCCCGGCACTCCAAAAAGAACTCGGAAAATTCACCGGAAAAATCCTGGGAAATCACTAAAAAAACTCCGCCAGAGGCGATTGCTAAAAGCTGGTAGAGGCTGGCTGAGAAGCTGGCCTCCTTTGCAAAGCATTGCTTTGTTTCTGATGAAGAAACTAAGAAGTGGTGGAGCTCTTTATATAGGGAAGGAAAAAGTGGGAGGAACCTTGGCTTTTCCAATGTGGGACAAAATTAAAAAAGAAGATATGGATTTTTGCTAGAAAAAGATCGATGAGAATTGAGCTTCTGAAAAAATTTAAAAAAGGCCCTATAACTAAATTTGGGTCGTTACACTATTAGTCCCTGCTTTATTGTTGTGTGCATCTTCATCTTTTTGCTATTATCATCATTCCATGTGCCTTTCATTTTCTAATCTTTTTCGTCTCTCCTCTCATAGCTCATCGATATACCCAAGCTGAGAAAGGGAAAGGAAGCGACGTCTTCTTCAAATCGATAGATCCGAGATTCCTCAAATCGTCTTCCACCAACCGACAATGGAGATTTAATCGCTGCCAATACTCTCATTATGATTGTTCGAGTTCTTAATGTAGAGATTCAACACTCTCAAGCTGTGGTAAATTTAGTGCCACAGCTTTGGGATTTGGTTGGGCGTACAAAAGACAAAACTCTTGGCTGTGAACATTTTTCGTTTCCGCTTTCAAATAGAGGAGGATCTTCAATCTGTTTTTTTACTAGAGCTCCCTTTCATTACAGAAAAATGGATGATGATTTTAAAAAGATGGGAACCGGTGGTCTCTGATTCTTTTCCATCTATGATTCCTTTTTGGATCACAATTAATAATTTGCGTCTCCACTATTATAAAGGTAATATCTTAGAAGCAATTGGGCAACAACTTGGAAGCTATAAAGATTTTGATGATATCGATGGCAGAGTTAGGGTCCAAGTGGATGCTATGAAACTTTCGATTACGAAACGTCTATTCACCTTTGATACGGGAAAAGAGTAACTCTTGAATTTGAGTACAAACGCTTACAACGTCATTGTTCCCGTTGTAAATCATTAATTCACGAAGAAAAAAATTGTACTCGGCCTTCTTCACATATTCATGGGAACCAGTCACACGACATTAATCAACACAATACTCTGCAAAGGTGAGATTGGGATAAAGTTCGTATCGAAGATAAAAAAGAGTTTTGACTACCGTCCCAATCAAGAAGACTCAGACATGATAAAGTCTCCACTGTTCAAAGAGATCGATGGATATCTTATGCTTCTCAGTCTCTAGCTCCTCCCATCTCTTAATTAGGGAACATGACTCTCCTCAACTCAGTAACATCTTTCCTCGTATTGAGGATCCACATGTACCCTCTCACTCTCGGCATGAAGGCTGATACCCTTCTTCTCATCATCGGCTTGGTGAGAAGCTTCTTGCTTCTCGTCATGATGTCTCTCATCATCATAACCAGAACAAGCAGTCTCATACTCCTCATTCTAAGGATCGTATTCATCATTCCAATTACGATCACCGTCATAATGATTATAATGATTCTAGGGGTCAGTTGAACATGGAAAGGAGGAAGATTTATAGATAAATNCCCCCCCCCCCCCCCCCACCCCCTCCCCACTTTCAAAACCTACCTCTTCCCCTTCTAAGAAAGTAGTGCCTTCTACTACTGGAGATAGAGAGTCTGATTATGTAGAAGGATCAAGTAATTCAAGATCTCGATGCTCTGCATTAGAAAGAATATCAGAGCCACAACCTCATACTTCTGTTCTTGAACGACTTGGAAATTCAAAGGAGATATTCGACAAGGCTCTTCACTCAGGCCGAAAGGTCCAAATAAACTTTCAAGTGTCTTCCTCTAGTCTTCAAGATATTTCAGTTCAATATGAACGAGACGTAGTTTTTACAAAGAGAAGCAAGATAATACATCCTTCTGTAACTCCACCGATTGTACCAGATAAATCTGTTCGTAAGACTCTTCGAGTTGAAGCATCTCTAGATGATTATGTGCAGGATCAAGCTCCTTTGGAGCCTTCCGATTTACGATTTTGTATTGGTTCATTTCAGGAGCTTGTGCCTCTTCTAACCTGAAGCTTAAGAGAAAGGTTCTCCCTAAGAAATCTTCTAAATAGCCAACATGTACCAACCTTTGCCGATAGGGAATTCAAAGAAGCGTGTAGCGGCTCGTGGACAAGCTTCACCACGAAAGAAAGCAAGTCTGTTAAGGCCAATATTGCATCTGTTTTACCTCGTATTGAGGCTTCTGCTAAGACTACTATTATGTCTCCTTCTAAGGTTATAATACATGCATCTTGTAAGGTTCCGATGGTTTCCCAGAAACCATTTGTGTTTCAATGATTACAACCTGTTGGAACTGTTAAGAACTTAGAAATACCCCAACAGTTTGACGTCGTAAGGAATTGAGGTTAAAACTATTCATGGATATTTTGTTTCTAATGGAGACAAAAAATCAAGATGACTATGTGTTACAAGTTTTCCAATAGATGAGTTATGGTAATCACTTCATGGTTCCCCCCGTTGGTTTAAGTGGAGGTCTTGCTTTATTTTGGAAACAAGATATTGATTTGGAGATAGTTTCATCTTCACCGAACTTCACTGACACCAATATATCTTACCATAATAAACCGTTCCACTTTACATTTGTTTATGTGGACCAATTAAAGAGCATCGTTCGCAAGTTTGAAATTCTATCTCGACATTAGGAGAGAACCAATATTTTTCTTGGATTTCGGGTGGCGGTTTTAATAACATTCTCTACCAACATGAGAAGAGAGGAGGCCCACCTCATCCAGAAGGATCTTTCATAGACTTCAGAAGTTCTGTTTCTTCTAATGGATTTTGGGATCTCAAACATGTTGGCAATTCTCTCTTTTGGAGAGGAATGCGACATGACCATTTGATATATGTGAGACTCAATAGAGCATTGAAGAATAACGCTTGGTTGGATCAATTTCCCTCTAGCCGATCGGAGTATCTTTGCTTTTAGAGCTCTGACCACCACCCTTTTATGATTCATCTTGATGACACATTGTTATTACGTAAGATAATTTTTCGGTTTGACAACAAGCTACGCGAAAAAGATGAGATATATTATCTCATTGCCTCGGGGTGGGAGGGTCAAACGATCGAAAGTGTTGAAGCAAAGATCAATTGATGTCGTCACAAGATAATCATGTGGTCCAAGGAGCAGAATTTCAATAGTCTCAAGCTTATCAGTAAGGCTTAGACCGCGAACTTTTTGCAGCTGTTGCGGATTCGTCGGAGATCACGAAATTGAAGGAGACATTACTAAAGGCTTATAAAGAAGAAGAATCATTATGGCAGCAATAGAGCCATGTCTTATGGCTTCAACATGGAGATAAGAACTCAGCTTTTTTCCATGCTTCTAACAAAACACGACGGACGACGAATCATTTCACCATTATTGAAGATGAAAATGGCATTGCTAGATTTAAAGAACATGAGTTTACTCATGTAATCTCCTCCTTCTACTAGAACTTATTCACGTCGGAATCAACAAGTGATTTGCAAGTGGTCCACGACTCTTTGCTGCCACTAGTCACGCAAGAACAAAATGATTTCCTCACCCGTTTGCCTAATTGGGAAGAGATTAAAGAGCTGTCTTCGATATCAATTATGTGAAAGATCCGGATCCTGATGATATTTCATTAGGATTTTTTCACTGTTTCTGGGATCTTATAGGAGCTAATGTTACCAACGAGATTGCTTTGTTTTTATTTTCAGGAGTATTCTCGCGACAACTCATTGAAACATATTTTTGATCAATCCCAAAGACAATGCATCTTCGTCATGTTTCTGAGTATCGTCTTATTGCCTTGTGCAATGTTTTTTATAAAATCATCGCTAAGATATTGATCTCAGGAATGCATACGATTCTTCTGGTGATCATCTATGAAAATCAATAAGGCTTTGTACCGGGACGTGTTATCTAAGATAACGTAGTCATTACTCACGAAATTCTCTATTCATTGAGAGTATCAAAGGCTATTAAACGTAGTACTATGGCCGTTAAGACGAGCATGAGTAAATTATACAATCAGATTGAATGAAATTTCATTAAGGCGGTATTGATCCAAATTTGGTTTTTATGCCACTTGGGTTGGATGGATTATGGAGTATGTTACAATGATATCCTATTCATTTCTTATTAATGGTTCACCACAAGGTTATGTGGAACCTTCTCAAGGACTACGACTGGGAGACCCTCTATCTCCGTGCCTTTTTTTGTGTGTTGAGGTATTTTGGGGCATGAGTCAACAAGCACAAGCTTCTGGCACACTTCCAGGAACCAAAGTTTCACATCGTAGTCCACTAGTGAATCATCTTCTCTTTGTAGATGATACCGTGTTTTTTTGCCGCTCTGATGCGGATTCTTGTCGTGTGTTACGGGGATTACTTCAAAGTTATGAGCGGACTTTACGAAAATCTATCAATGTGGATAAATCTTAGATCACCTTTGCCTCCAAAACCCTAGCCACAAGATGATTACTTGTGAAGCAAATATTGCGAATTCATCAACAAGGTGGGACTAGAAAATATCTCGATTGGCCCAAAAATTTTGGTCGTAGGAAAAGAGATATTTTCACTAGCATTATGGATTGGATAAGGCAATGTGCTCTCTCTTGGTCGAATCGGTTCCTATCATCGGTTGGGAAAAAACTCTTCTTAAGTCGGTTTCGTCAACTATTTCGACATACACCATGTCTTGCTTAAAGATTTCGGACTCCTTATGTAAGCAAATAAAATCAGTTCTTACTAGATTTTGGTGGATACGAAACCGGATATAAGGAAGACTTTTTGGTTTTCTTGGGACCGTATGACATGTTATAAGGAAATGAGAGGACTTTCCTTTCGAGATATCGAGTGACATAACGATTCTCTATTGCCTAAACTTGGCTGGTGATTACTTAGCTACCCTGAAGCCTTAGTTTCTCGTATCCTCCTTGGAAAGTATTGCTATGGAACAACTTTTTTAAAGGCCAAATTGCCATCTAACCCCTCCCATAGTTGGCGAAGTTTATTGATTGGACATAGTTTTCTCCAACAAGGAAGGTTGATAGGCGATGGAGCTAGTATTAATATATGGGGTGATCCTTGGCTCTCAATCAAAGCTCCTCTGCATCATGTACGACCTCCGTCAATGGAGTTCAGATCGCTCACCGTCTATGAGTTGATAGATCATTTTTCGCTTCAATGAAACTGGCTAAATATTTCAGAAGTAATCTCTGAGTGGTCTGATCACATTCATCGATTTTCCCTAAGCTCACATTCTCAAGGAGATAGGATTGTATGGCTTCATGAGAAGCGAGGTTCATATTCAAAAAAAAGATACAAAGTGCTCATAGGATAATCTTCACATGGATCGATCTCGGATTTTAACTGGAACCAATGTATTTGGAAGCTAAAAGCACTACCTAAAATTCACTCTTTTCTTTGGAAAGTTATAGTTGGTGCACTTCCGGTAGGATATTAGTTAGAATGTCATCGTGGAATTGGTGATGCTCTTTCAGCTTTTTGTAAAAGATGTGGTCAGCTAGAGACTAAAGACCACCTGCTTTTTCCTTGTGCATTTACACAACAAGTTTGGGATTTAACACCAATCGAAAAATCCACCTTTTCTTCTGCTCTGGTGCTCTCTATTTTTCTCTATGAAGGGATCAAGTGGAAGAATCTTCCTCCAACGGATCTCGAAAATGTGTGTTTGTATGGATGGATTTGTTGGCAGCTATGGAAAGCGCGTAATACGCTCATTTTCTCAGATCAAGAATTCATGGTAGCAGAGGTCATAACCATGGCTATTTCGAGTGCTAGAACTTGGAAATCGGCTCATGAGGAATGGTCAATTCGTATGTCTCATATGCACAACGATCCGGTTGATCTCCCGATAACGAAATGCTATGTAGATGCAGCTTGGAATGCTCGTACAATGGTATGTGGAGCAAGTTGGTTTTACCACTCAAATGTGGGTCTTTTACTGGGTGAGTTCTTAGAGGCTTCGGTTAATATAAGCTCTCCTTTAATGGCAGAAACTTGGACTTTCTCAAAATTTTGGAGAAGGCGAAAATACGGAATTTACTTGAGTTGCAAGTTTTTTCAGATTCGCAGGTTCTCATCACTCTTCTAAATAGCAATGAGACTCATACTTACATCAATCCTCTCCTTTCTGACATTCGATATGTGGGCTCGTCATTTACCACTATCTCGTTTGTTTTTATTTCTGAAAGTTTAAACTATGTTGCAGATTCTATGGCCAAGTTAATCATTTGTTCTTTGGTCCTTCATGATGAAGGTTAATAATATAAGTAATTTTTGTATCTTTGACATTTTTATGTTGAGCTAATAGCACTTGATAAAAAATGATAACCATGTTCGTTTGTTTATTCATATGCTATGTCCAGGTGATTTGGATATGGATAAATCATCTAGATAGAGCTGCTCCAATTTAGACTAGTCAATTGACTTTGAAATTTTTGTCCAAATTTTCAAAATTTATTCGAAAGATGTTCCTATTCATAACTAAACTAACATCATATCACAACTTAAGTTTGCAATCGAATTGGTCCATTTTTTCTGCTCTTAACATTTCAAAACCTATGATTTGACAAATCTATAACATTAAAAGAGAAGTGCCCTTTACAAATAACCTTTAATTCATGTATGATTTACATAATTTGTCATTGCATTTAGATTATGATATTTAATTTGTTAAAATATTATATTATTGTTATCCCAAAATATACACATTGTTATATTTGATTAAGAATATATTGTATTTAATTAAAAAACGAAAATCATAATTTTCACCAATAATTTTAAATATTTTTTTTCAAATTTAAGATAAAACGATAAAATTTGAAATAATTATATTACAATATTAATATTTTCAAAATAAAATTTGCTATAAAAATATAAAAAATCATAAAATGATAAAATTTAAAAATAACCTATAAAATTTATAAAATTAAATTATATAAAATATAAAAATTTAAATTTAGGCATCTGATATTTAAAAAAAAGAAACTATAATTTATATTTTTTCTAAATAAAAATTGAAATTGTCCTTAAAAATCTTTTAAAAATTGGTAAATTAGTAAAAAAAAATCCCAACGGATTTTGTTTTACGGTATTTCAAATATCAAATATCATCCGAACTGAATGAACTCGTATGTGTACTCGAAAAGCCTGAAAATCTCATTTTAAACCCGAACTTGAAATTCAAAAAACCTAAAATTTTTAAAATTATGAACATAAATCCGAATCTCGAAATAATTGAAAATCTCAAACCCGAAATTCAAAAAAAAATCCAAAATAATTCGAAAAACCAGGAAAACCCTGAAAAATCTGAAGATATCCGAACATGAACCCGGAAAAACCGAAAGTACCATAACTGAATTCGAAATAATTTCGAATAAACTCAATTTTTCTTTGAGTTGCTAAACCTGACCTGAACCAGAATATATTCTAACCGAACATGATCCCAATTTTAAAAATATCTGAACGAAACTAAATTTGATGCACTCAAAAATTCGAACTTGAATGGACCCGATCTGAAACAAAAAATATCAAACCTAAACATAACATATTCTAACCTATGAAGCATGTGTATTTAAAAAATAGATGTACTCATATACAGAATCAATAGTCTATATTGTACAAAACTATTAAATAACAAAAAATATATATAACATATCAATTTGATTGTTTCGATATTTAAACACCGATACAAGCAACTGTTATACAATTAAAAATGATAAATATTAAAATGAATAGATAAACATTTATAAAAGAAATGATTGAAATGTAGAGAAAATGTAGAATGTTTGGTAGAAGAGGAACAAAGTCGTAATTATGCCAGCTGGAGAGGCAAAAGACAAAACATAACTGACCTCTGGTTTTAATAAACCCCAGAGAGAGATATTCCCTTCCTCGTTGGTTCCTAAAGACAATAACTGCTTCGTTACCATCTTCTCAAACTCTTAACCATGTGTTTGGTCACTAGTTTAACTATATACCTTGAACCAACTAAAAACTACACATCAGAATGACTTTTGTTTTTGTCTTTTAGGTACTATATATGTGGGGTCCCATGTCTTGTAAGGATCAATTAGTTCCCACACAAAACTGCTGTGTAATCCGTTTGTTGTAATATACTAATCCTTTAGAAAAATGTATGATTTATATTGTTCGTTACAGATTTGATTTGTACTTAAATGAACGAGACTCCATTAAATGAGAATATTAAAGATAGGATCAGAAGAGATTAACTAAACAGTGTAATTGATAAAAGCATAGGATGTGAAGAAGACGAGGCAGCAACATTTACAATTGTGGTTCCTTTCGTCTAGAGTGATACAGACTTTGGGTCCGATATAATTTGGAAACAAATAGATGATTTTTAAAATATTGGTTTTTTTTTTTTTTTACTTTTCCTCTAATTCCATAAAAATTGTTTTTATATGTTTTTAATCTATAGTAATTTATTAATTAATGTTAGTATATTATAAGTTTTAGAAAACATTAGTTGATAATATTTGAGTTTACTGAAATTTTATTTGGTTTGTAGTTACGCAAAAATTTTATTGTAGGCTTTAATTATTCTTAATTATATAAAAAACTTTCAAAAATCATTTTTTAGAAATGGAAGATTTGGTTAAGAACAAATGCAAAAAATCAAATCCCTGAACTATTGGAACCTTTATATAGATAGCTATATACACACACTTCACTGTCGTATATACAAATACCTATAAACAAAAGAAGACATGGCAAGTGAGATTGCTTGTGGGTATGCCAAACCATTGAGAACGAGAATGATATATAGAACAATAGATACATAAATAGACACTACAAATGTTAATAGGTTTGCATATTTTTATTTGTTAGTGCACAATTAAATAAAATAGCTATACTTTCTTTTATAAAAGTGACCCATATGGCCATATCATGAAACTCTTTTATATCAGTTGGAAAACTATATCAAATAATTTCATAATCAATACTAAGAAAGTCTACATCATCGGCTAAAAATTGTCACATGGCATGTGTGAGACTGTTTATATATCTCGACTTTGGCGAGAGTTAGACGAGTAGGGTTTCAAAGCACCTCCTGAAAACTGAATCGTATAATTAATTAGACAATGCTCGCTTTGTTCTCCCTCAGTTTTATATTTTATGATATTTCACTAGATATTTTTTTTTTCAAAATAGATGATGTTTTTACATGTTTATGCAAAATATTTAATGTTATTTGAAAATTTTGACTATAACTAATTGTTGGATAATTCCAAATATGAAAAGGAAATTGTCCTTAAACAAAGAGAGGTTTGTTTAGGAATTAAAAAAGAGAAAAGAAAATATCCAATTTCTTGTAGGTTTAGGAGTAGTCTAAGTCTATAAATAAGAATTGAATCCTTAAGGTTTGTTTAAGAGATTCAAGAGAGAGAGGTTTAGTTTTTGAGAGAGTTTTCTAAATCTAATAAGAAGAGAATTTCTTATAATCTTGTTTCTTGTTTTGATCGTGTGAATTAAAGACACAGCTCGAAACTGTGTGACACATACGAACAGAGTCTGTAACATCGAAACAGAGCACTTGGTGTTACAATTTACTTGCTTTGAATTGGTATCAGAGCTTTGCCGATTGTGAACATCTTCAAGCATGGTGGATGATGCAACCCTCGCCCGCAACAAGCGAAGGATCCTGGAGCACTCTCGATCCAATGTCTGATGTTGACATCGACAAACTATACGGTTTGGGCAATGCGAATGAAGGTTACTCTACGTGTAAGTGAAGTCTGGGACACGATTGATCCGGGGAAAGCAGATTCGGAAAGGAATGATGTGGCAACAACACTTCTATTCCAATCGATACCCGAGGCACTTATACTACAAGTCGGAGAGCAAAACTCCGCGAAAGGCATATGGGATGCCGTTAAATCTCGTCAC
>OVAN01000291.1:0-67958 GCA_900406275.1 Anastatica hierochuntica | reverse complement strand
CCCTCCAGCTGAGTTGAGCTATCAGACAGTCTGTCCAGCTGACTGAGCTCGGCTACTAGCTGACCCAGCTGAATATGACTTGGCTTAGCTCGGACCTAAGTTCATCCAGCTGATCGAGCTGGCCGAACACTCTGATAAGCTTGGTCCAGTTTCATCTCCATCATCCTACCCGATTTCTTGGCTAAGTCCCGATCAATCCTTCGGACTTAACCTTTTTTTCAGACCATGGAACGCTTGCCTTGAAGTCTATTGACTGGCTGCACGTTCCCTCGTTCCATGGTCTGGTCCGCCGATCCTATCTAGGATCGGGGACATGACATGAACTCTAGTTCTAATCTAAAATACAAAAATGTGTGTAATTTTAAATATCATTGTTGTGTATATTAAATGTGTTGGACTTAGTGGTTTCATATCTTTTTTTTTTTGGAAAAGTCTAGATACCATTAAATAAATATTAACATGTGGATTAAATCTTTTTATGTAATATTAATTATATTACTTTTATTATTTATATACTTGTTATTGAAAATATATATTGAAAATACAACGGATTTTTTTTATGTTTTACACATAAAAATATGAATTCAAAATATTTATTTTCATATATAAAAATGTTATTAAATGAGAAAAATTAGAAAACAAAATATAAAAAGAAACCGGCAACGGAGTACGGACAATAAACCTAATAACATTTCTATTTAGCAGACTAGATAAATTTTATGTTGATAAAATATATATATATATATATATATATATTACAAGATTATCGTTTCAAAAAAAATAGTTACAAAAGTTATGTCTGCATTAGTACATATATTATTTATCTTGCGGAACTCGAAACAACACTAAATTTCATTAACAAATTTTGCTATTTGTTCATTAAATAGAATTATTGCAGTTACATGTAACTTTTACAAATCAAGGATCTCTTTTAAATATATTTTCCAGTTAATAATAGGGAAAAATGCCTAAAAAATCTCCAACTTTCGATTTTTGGCAATTTAAAGCCTCAACTTTCATTTAAGCCATTTTAAACCTCAACTTTTTAAAATTGGCCATTTAAATCTCAAATTTTCGTTGACCAAACCAAAAAAGACCCGACGAAAGTCAACCGTTAAATCTGTTATAACTTCCGTTAAATCCAAAACGACGTCATTTTGAAAACACTCAAAACGACGTCGTAATCGAAAAAAAACTTACAACAACATGACTCAAACCCCCTACCTCACAAACACTACACACATACATTACCAACTTAGCCAATTAACATTCCCGTATATTTTTTACGCACACATCTATATAGTTTCGTTATTATATAAATTAGTTTAAAAATTTAATAAATGAGTTTGTTTAATAAATTAGTTTGATCAATAAAATAAATAATTAATTAAATTAATAAATTAATTTTAAAATTCAGTAATTTTACAAAAATTGAAATTGGACTATATAAGAACCCAAAAATTAGTTTCGTTATTATACAAATTAGTTTAATAATTTCATAAATTAGCTTGTTTAATAAATTGATCAATAAATTAATTAATTAATTAATTAAATAAAATAGTTTTCAAATTCAGTAATGTTAATGATTTTAATGATTAAGCTATTTCAAAACTAATTTAAACAATGCAAGTCCAAATATTTGCAATTAACATGAAAATCGTTTTGGTTCGAATATTTTGATGAAAAATCAGTAAGCTTTCCTAATATTTTTGGTATTGCTACTATTTTTGGATTTTTTAATGTATTTTTTGGTACTTTTGGATAGTTTGTATATTATTTTTCGTTTGTTTTCTATATATTTGGATATTAAGTATAAAAATAATTAATATATTAAATTTTATTACTGAATTTCAAAACTATTTTATTTAATTAATTAATAAATTATTTTATTGATCAAACTAATTTATTAAACAAACTCATTAATTTAAATTTTAAACTAATTTATATAATAACGAAACTATATAGATATATAGATGTGTGCGTAAATTCTTTATAAGAATGTTAACTGGCTAAGTTGGTAATGTATGTGTGAAGTGTGTGTGAGGTTTGGGGGTTCGAATCTTGTTGCCTTAACTTATCATTTTTTTTTTCGATCTAACCCAAAACGACGTCGTTTTGGGTGTTTTCAAAACTAAGTCGTTTTGGATTTAACGGAAGTTATAACAGATTTAACGGTTGACTTTCGTCGGGTCTTTTTTGGCTTGGTCAACGAAAATTTGAGATTTAAATGGCCAATTTTAAAAAGTTGAGGTTTAAAATGGCTTAAGTGAAAGTTGGGGCTTTAAATGGCCAAAAATTGAAAGTTGAAGATTTTTTAGGCATTTTTCCCTTTAATAATATAGATACTCCGTCAATTCAAATGTACTTAAAACCTAAATGGTTAAATCCATATAGTATTATTTATCTTCTGGAACTCGAAACAACACTAATAAAATGTTTTAAACCACATTTAACTAACTTTTATTTTCTAACCCAAGAGAAATGACAGAACTTTGAGGCAGGGGAGATTCTGAGTAATTTCAGGACTTGAGGAAGTTTTTGTTGAATTTATAGCATTAGAGATGTTATTTGTATTATTTTTTGAAAGTTGAAGGGTTGTTTCTGTAACGTGGGCAAACTTGAGCTGTTGCCAATTGTCAAAAAGAACGTGTTGAGATGTGGGGAGACAGAGAGAGGAAAGGAATCCGTCATTTGGTCACTTTCAAACAAAGTGACGTCGTATTACCTTAACTTCTCAATATGAAAACGACATCGCTTCCTCGTATCTTCTCAATATAAAACATAGCCGTACTCAGCAACTTATTCTCTGAACATAGATATTTTGATGTACCTCTCTTCCTAAAAATGGTTAGTATCAACTTTCGAGTTCACATCTTGAAACGTTACAAATGGTTCTTATTTTAATGAATCTTGAGTTGTTTTTGGTACGCAGGCTAGTGAAACAGAGGACGTGAAGTACGAAGAGGTATGTATGTATGCATGTATATATTAAGATCACTAAGATAGACAATCTTACCAGCATGACCATTGCAAAAATCTAAAAGAAGAAATATTAAGAGAGACAATCCATTAAATTTTCAGGGTCAGAAGACGAAGCAGAAGCACCACAAATTCGTTCATTTACTTTGTCAACTCTTGCCTCCAAGAAAAGGGAGAAAGAAAACAGAAACTCAACATCTCCTTAATGTAATGGTTATTAAATCTCTTGTTTCTATCTCTTTGATTAATTTCAATTTGTTCTTTCTATTTTTCATATCTTGTAATGGATTGGTTTTGGTATGTAGGCAACTGAAATAGATGACATCAAATACGAAGAGGTGTGCATAATAAAGATCATCATCTAGATGGAAAATTTTTGTTTTCTTCAATTCATTACCTTTAAACTTATTCGCAGAGTTTCATAGAGAACAGTCGAGGATTGAAGTTGTTCACGTGCAAATGGATACCAACAAACCAAGAGCCAAGGGCTTTACTTTTCCTTTGTCATGCATACGCCATGGAATGCAGCATTACCATGAACAGTTGAGATCAATCCCCTTCATGATTTTTTAAAAAATTTGTATATATATGTTTTCTTCAAAGATCAAAATGTTTGAGATGATATGATTGGATTAGGTACTGCGAGGAGGCTTGTGAAGGCAGGATTTGGGGTATATGGAATGGATTATGAAGGACATGGCAAATCAAAGGGTCTTAGGGGTTATGTCCCAAACTTTGACCACCTCGTTGATGATGTCTCAACTCACTTCACAACCATTTGCGGTAACACTGACTTATGGATACTAAAGTCAACTCTTTGATCGATATAAATTTTTCATCCTGATATCTATAATTGTTAGGTTTGGAGACCTGAGGATGCCTAAATTTAGTACTTTCATCTCTCTGCTATTCAAATTCATAACTTCAAACCAATTAATCGATCTATTTTGTACGACGAAAATGTTAATCGTTATGAGTTTTTTCTTGTTAGAATGTGAGATGATGAAAGCTAGTGGTAAATGAATAGCATGAAAGTTTTATAGTGAATGACATTTTAAAGTAATTTTAGAACTAAGTTGGTGTATTGGATATAATGTAAAAAATAGAGAGGGAAGAGAACAAAGGGAAGAAGAGATTTATGTTAGGAGAGTCAATGGGAGGAGCAGTGGTTTTGTTGCTACACAGGAAGATGCCTGAGTTTTGGGATGGTGCTCTCTTGGTTGCTCCTATGTGTAAGGTATCTCACTATTTCTCATCTTTTCATTTTTGTTTTTAATTAGTTGACTCATGTATTTGATCTCCACTACTTTAATAGAAAATGATTAAATGGCAATTAGTTGTCACTTGCAAAGGATGCTAATTGATTTTTTAGTAGAGCACATCATAATTGCAAATCAAAAGAACCATAATTAAACTATATGTAGCATGGTGTTTGTGTTCTTTCTGACGTCGCCAAACCACGGCTAAGATTTAAACTCGTATAATGCATATGTTATTGACTAAAACTTTCCTTTTCAAAAATAGTTTTTTTTTCTTTTCTTTTCTATAGTTTATTTTTACATGTTAGTTATTCTGTAAGTTACAACGTACATCACCTTATATAGATAAATAATTAAATTTACTTTTTTAAACTAAGATAAACATAAATATAAATAATATTTTTTTGATAATATTTAATTTTCTGTTCCAAAATATTAACATATTTACAAGATATTTGGTCCATATCACAATAGGATATTATCTTATGCAAACGATAATTGCGGTATTGTAAATGCATATAAATGAAATATGTGATTCGATCGTCTGATTACTTTAGTAATAAGGAAGTATGTATAATGTATATGGAATATATTTGTGACAGATAGCAGAAGAAATGAAGCCAAGTCCTTTTGTTATTTCGATATTAACAAAACTTATTTCGGTTATACCCAAATGGAAAATCATTCCTGGCAAAGATGTCATGGAGATTGCATGTAAGCAGCCAGAAATCAGAAAGCAGGTATGTATGCATCTATTATAACATAGAATCCGAATAAGTAATATATTTATAAGCTGTGTAAGATACTGATCATAACAAAAATAAAAGAAAATCGGATCAGTATGCTTCATTTAATCATATTGTACATTATGATAAATATGCGTAAAGGTTAGAGAAAACCCTTTATGTTACAAAGGACGGCTACGTTTGAAAACTGCGTATGAGCTCTTAAGGATCAGCAACGACCTCGAGAAAAAGCTCCATGAGGTATAGATATATATATATTTCCTTATTGTTTGTGACACTAGGACCATGTTATAAATCTGTTTTTGTGGCTTTTATATTGCTATATTTTTAGCTGGAAAATAATAATTATCTATTTTTGTGGCTTTTTATTAGTTGCTTATTTCTTTCTAACTAATACTACACAATGATCATATATAGATTGTATTACCAGTCATAGTACTACATGGAGATGATGATAGAGTAACAGATAAAGCAGCGAGCCAAGAACTGTACAAGGTTGCATCTAGTTCTGATAAGACCTTGAAGTTGTACTCTGGAATGTGGCATTGTTTGCTCACTGGCGAGACACAAGAGAACATGGACATTGTCTTCGCGGACATCATCGAATGGTTGGAAAAAAGAACTTAAATGATAGGTTTGAGTCCGAGCTTAAACATAATAATGATGGTTTTAATTTCAATTAATGGTCTTTTAATTTGCTTCATTGTCCAACACATAAAATTGTGGTAACGAAACTTTGGTGTTTTGCGGTTTGATTTTCAATCATGCTAAGAATAAGATCAACTCGTATACTTTATCTATAGGGGTGATTGGCAAATGCACTTTTAACATTGTGATGACTCTAACAAAGGTTAAATCAGATTTTATTCAATCGAATTGTAACCGTCTAAAAGTCTTAAAAATCCTAAAATTCTTCATAAAATCACTCACAACCATTTTCTTTAGTTTTCTAATCTTTCTCGACAAACTTTTTAACAGCCTTCAAAATCTGATTTTATTTTCTTTTTACAGCAACATCCATTAAAATTTTTAAAGTTCAAAATAAATTTTTAAAGCAACAACTCAAAACAATCACTCCCATAATTTCATTCCGTTAATTCTTATTTTTGAAACTAGTTTACAAAAGTGGATAAGTAGATGACTTTTAAAAAAAATTGTAGCACCTTTGTCCGCTTCTTTTTTGTGCTATGACGTCCTTTCTCTGGGTCTGCGAATTTTTTCAGGAGATTTTCAAGAGTTGATTTATTGTCCCTGCAAATCACCATTCGATCTTTCTCAATTCTCCGTGTTTTGTCCTCACTCGCACTCAGGATCGGCCTTGAGAATTATATATTTAATGAAAGTCGCAATCGAGTGAGAAAAAATGGACAAATTTTGTAGATGTTTTTTTTTTAAATGAACCTTTCTCTAAAGCCAATTTTACTGTAAAATGGGCAAATGTCTTGTTTGACCTCAAGACTTCTTTACTCGTACGATTTCAGAAACTTATTTCTCGAAACGTCACACATCCTAGTTAATATTGTTCCATCGCAAACGCTTTTAACTGTAAAATTTTATCATGACAAAATAACCTAAAAAATAAATGCACTTTGGTGACAAAATGTAGCCAAATCAATTTTTTTAACTTTTCCTTACACCAATTTGTCTCCATAAAATATGATCTCATAAAATCAATAGAAATAATTTGTTTTCAAATCTTCTATTTATGATTCTTATCAAGAAAATACAATATAAAATCCGTCTGTCTAGTTGGGGGATCAAATAAAAATAAGCATTTGACTTTTTAGAATAAAAAATTTGTGTATTTTATAATATCTTGATATTATGGTCAGTTAAAAAGTTGGTATGTAACTTTGGAATATCTCTATTTCACTCTCGATAGCAGCAATTTCTACACAACCCAAACGACTCATTCCTCAAAGGCTGCTGCATGATTTGTTTATTATTCATTACTAACGATTTCCACACGTGGATATATACGTTGAACCCAAAAGGTTATTATTTTATTTTTTTTGATCAACACCCAAAAGGTTAATATTGTCTTTCAAGAATTGTATATCACGAAACTATAGATTTAATAATGAAAACTAAACACTTAAATTTGTTAAAATCTATCGGTTTTGTAAAACAACTGATAAATGTAACATCTAAGTTAGGATATAATATTATAATATGTAAATAAAAGAAATTGTAGATTTGGCTTTTTTATACTTTGATTAGTTTTCGTGATCTCAAAGTATAGATCTTTCCACGTGATGGTTGTCCTGATCGTCCGTTTAAAAAAATTATAACACAGAAAGAAGAAATTTAGAATATTTTAACGGAAAAAAATGAAAAAAAAAAATTAAAACATCTTTTGTTCGACGAAACTCATTTTATTAAGTTATTAACGAACTTTCCGCTAGGGGAGAAAAAAAAAAAGAATACAACGTATGTCAAGTGCCGATGTTACTTTGTCAAAAGTTTGAAATTGTTTTCTTTTTTTGTTCTTCAGATAAGTGACATGAGTTTTTCGTATATAAATTTTATTTATATAATAATTTTGAAATTGACATTTAAGAGTGTTTTCGTAAGAGTGTTATTTTTATTATTTCATAAGTTGAAGGGTTGTTTTTAAAAAGTTGCCATACTTTGAACAATTGCAACTTGTCCGAAAGATAAAAAAAACGTGTTGGAGTGTGAAGAGAGGAAAGGAATCCGTTATTTCGTCAACATCAAACCCAAAACGGCGTCGCATTCTTCAACTTCTTCAATATAAAACAGAGCCGTGCTTAGAGACATCTCTTATCCTAAACCTCTCTTCTTCAAAATGGTGAGTTTCGAGTATCTGTCTTTTTCATATCACATCTGAAAATGTTTCAAATTGTTCATATTATAATGAATCTTGAATTGTTTTTTGATATGCAGGCAAACGAAACAGAGGACATCAAATACGAAGAGGTATGTCTAAATTAAGATCACTAACATAAACAAGAAAAATATATGGTTTTTAATTGATGATGATTAATAAAATGACAGAGTTACATTAAGAACACACGAGGAATGAAACTATTCACGTGTAGATGGGTACCGGCGAATCAACAACCAAAGGCTTTAGTCTTTATTTGCCATGGATATGCAATGGAATGTAGCATCACCATGAACAGTTGAGATCAAACATTTTTCTACTTTATTTATTTGATAAATAGATGTAAGTTTTGTTAAATGTTATTTTTGAGATGTTGTTGAATATGATTAGGTACTGCGAGGAGGCTTGTGAAGGCAGGATTTGGTGTATATGGAATGGATTACGAAGGACATGGCAAATCTGATGGGCTTAGCGCTTATGTTCCAAACTTTGACCATCTTGTTGATGATGTCTCTACTCACTACACATCCATTTGCGGTAATCTTGACTTTTTCTTGGGGGTACAAAAGTGTAAATATTGACCATTTTAAAACTGGTTTTTATACTTATCAAAAAAAAAACTGATTTTTATTTACCATTCACAAGATTTGATGCAATGTAGCTTGAAGAGATTAATAATGATATCCTCAAATTGAGATTTTTGAATGGAAGAAACTCATACATTATTTTCTTTGGTCATTTCACTTTTATCAAATAATGATTTTGATGCTTTTGTTGTTGTTGTTGTGTGTGTGTGTGTGGTTGGAATAATTAGAGAGAGAAGAGAATAGAGAGAAGATGAGGTTTTTGTTAGGAGAATCAATGGGAGGAGCAGTGCTTTTGTTGTTACATAGGAAGAAGCCAGAATTTTGGGATGGGGCCATCTTGGTTGCTCCAATGTGTAAGGTATGCTTATATTCATTCTCTCATATCTCTTCTTATTTACCTAATTTTTCTTTTTTTTTCAGATTTAATTATCTTTTTTGTTTAATAAAAAGTTCAGTTTCTTGCTTCAAAATTGGAAAAAAATTTATCTTGATTTTATAGAGAAAAGTAAGAAACATTGCCATTGTTCATTTTCTTTATTACTTAATTATCTTGGATAGTAAAAATTAATATATCAATAGGAAATCTAAATCTTTCATGTCATTAGATTATGTTGAATATGTAGAAGTCATTAGCCAGCCTGGTTCATTTTTTTTATAGCAGAGCATGTTGACATATGATTAAAATAGTATTGTTTTGGTTTGATATAATTTTTCACCAAATCCAAAAGGGAAGGAGCATATATACAAATGCTAAAATCCAAAAGGGGCCATGATGATGTGAAAGATGCTGCTGAATTATTAGTAGATCAAAACGTTTGGTAAATTTTGATAAGACACATACACACACACATTAACGTGCTTAACAATAATGAAAAAAATGTATAAAGCTTAGTCAAATATCTTGTCATAATAATTAAAAATCGCCCACTAAGTTTATGAACTAATCATACACTTTTGATAGTCAAGATGTATACCCAACGATGCATTATTGATAAAACCATCATATTATTCTAAAAATGAGCTGTTAATATATATGTGAAAAAACATATCCAAATTATTGAAAATGAATGCGTTGGTGAATGTTACAATTAGCATCTTTTATTATGTTAACTCTTTTTCTTTGTTTTCTATCACAGATTGCTGAAGAAATGAAACCAAATCCTTTGGTAATTTCAGTATTATCGAAACTTAGTGGAGTGATACCAACTTGGAAAATTATTCCTGGCCAAGATATTATTGAGACTGCTTTTAAACAGCCAGAGATTAGGAAACAGGTATTTTTATCACCATTTAAGCACATAATAATGATTCATTATTAGTTACATTTCTCAAATGAATACATAAAATGTATGATTAATGATCATAGGTTAGAGAAAATCCCTATTGCTACAAAGGACGTCCACGTTTGAAGACTGCTTATGAGCTCTTGAGGATTAGTACTGATCTTGAGAAGAGACTTAATGAGGTATTAGTTAGTTTAAACATCACAAGTAAAGATGTCATAACTCGGAAGATGGTGGTTTTGATATTATGTAATGGTGAATAGGTTTCATTGCCGTTTATGGTATTGCACGGGGAAGACGATAAAGTGACTGACAAAGCGGTGAGTGGAGAGCTCTATGAGGTTGCATCGAGTTTGGACAAGACATTGAAGCTGTATCCTGGGATGTGGCATGGTTTACTCTATGGAGAGACACCAGAGAACATTGAGATTGTTTTTGCTGACATTATTGGTTGGTTGGATAAGAGAGCTTCTGATGGCAATGGAAGGTTTGAGTCTGAACTTAAACGTAAGAATGATGGAACCGCTTTGAAGGAGTAGTTAGTATCGTTATTTATCAAATGTTACAAATCCACAAATATTAGTCAAACTCTGTGTTGTTGTTTGTTATTTTTTAAGTCTCTGTTCTTGAATGTTACTATTATTTTAGATATTTTTCATAAAGAATATGATAACTTATGACAATATGGGAGTTTAATAATTTGTGACAATATTGTTAATAAAATGCAATGAGACACAGTAGAATCATGTGCCACTAAAAGAGACAATTAGTTGATCTATTCGACTATTTTATGCTTCATTTTAGTTCCTCAAATTCTAACATAAAAAAGAAGAATCAAAAGTAGCAAATCATTAGTAAATTGCCAAATTCAAATAACAAAGTAGAGAGGTTTAGTTGAATCTCAAATTCAACTAAAGCAATTTAACAACTCCTTACATCCACTCCATTCTCAATCATACTAAACCAAATTCTCCAATGCTTCTTTATATATAAGCTAACATTACTCCATCCATTAATAAGCACCAAAGCATCAACCACAACACACAATCTTAAGACTAAAAATGGCCAAAGCTTTTCACATAACCATCATTCTCTTTCTCATATCCTCCAATCTCCTTGCGTTTATCAACTCTGCTAGACTTCTTGATCAGGTTCAACCACAGCCTCAGCTGGTTCCGACCGGACAAATCCCCACCGTGGCTCCAACTGAAGCTGAAGAGGTTAACGAAACCGACGACAACCCACCACCTGTGACCACAACCACAGCAGCAGTTACAGTCCCTGCCGGTCCAGCAGGGGCTACAGCGGGTGAACATGAGCCTTTACTAGAGTTCTTTATGCACGACGTGCTAGGCGGGTCTCACCCATCAGCTCGTGTGGTCACCGGAATAGTGGCTCAAACCGAGGTGAACGGAATACCATTCTCAAAGGCCAGCAACAACATTTTCCCAATGGATAATGGAGTCCCACTGGTCAACTCCAACAACATCAACAGAGTCATTAACCCGAACACAGCTCCACTTCTCACCGGACTTGGCGGCGCTCAAACCAGCACTGTGATCCAGAACACTAATGGCAATACCGACGATGCTCTAAGCTCCAGCAGCCTTCCCTTTGTAACCGCGGGAAACCTCCCTCCCGGTGCTGCCCTCCAGCATCTTATGTTCGGAACCATAACGGTTGTAGATGATGAGCTAACCGAAAGCCACGAGCTCGGCTCAGCTGTTATAGGGAGAGCTCAAGGCTTTTACTTGGCCAGTTCCTTGGACGGCACAAGCCAGACTCTTTCTCTGACTGTATTGCTACATGGAGAGCATGATCATCATGACACTTTAGATGATGCAATTAGTTTCTTTGGGGTTCACCGGACAGCTTCTCATGCCTCTCAGATCGCAGTTATTGGCGGAACCGGGAAGTTCGAGCACGCCAAAGGGTATGCCATAGTGGAAACTCTGCATAACCAGAACAACCAACATATCACTGATGGTCAAGACACCATCCTCCACTTCAGTGTATATCTCACCTACAAAGCTTGAAGAGAAAATGAGAGTTAAACAAGAAATGATTGCTTTCGTATATGTTCTTGCTCACCGGCATTGCCTGTGGTCTTTTCCTTGTGTTGTGTGCAAATCTACTGTCTAACAAACTATTTAAATGGGACTGTTTCAATCAAAATCTTGTTTCATTCACACAAAAGGACTTCTGAAAACAATTCGACAAATGGATACAAGTCACAGTAGCCTTTTGGAGCAATGTGACTGACTTTACTCAGAGGCCAATCCTAGACCTGATGAGGAAACTATTTTTATGCACTAACTTTCTCTAAAGCTATACATCTCCCTTTGATGATGCAAGCCAAATGCAACTCCATTCTCAATCAAAATGGAGAGAATGCAATGCAAACCGTAAAAAAAAGAATGAAAAGAATCACTCTAAACCCTACATGAAGCTGACAACCTCAGCCAACAATTCATCTACTAACATACTTTCTAATTCACAAACCATTGACTCATCATCAGCTTCAAGTTCCAACCACGCATCAATATCTATGATTGGCATTTTGGCTGATGGTTCTTTCTTGGCTCGCTTCTCTTGCCTAGCAAGTACTTTCCAGAGTTCTTGTTTCAGTATACATGTGCTTAGCACGGTACCAAGTTTCCTAGACACAGGTTTCTTACATGTCGGTGTATCTATAAAGGATTTTAGTATCTCCACAAGTGCTGAAGTGACTCTGTCAAACAAAATCCTTCTTTCAGACCTCTTCCAAGATGTCTCTGTGTAATACTTCTTCTCCAGTTTCTCGAAGGTCTTGGGGGTGATGACTAAATCCAGTGAATCCCATTTTCCAGGAACCCAATTCATATTCCAAAGTGAAACTTCACCCAAGATATCATCAATGTAAGAAGAATCCCTGTTTTCTTGGGTATCCAAGAACCCGACTGGTTCCCTGTCCTTGCTTTCCTTGGTTTCAGAATCAAGTACAGACTCCTCATCACTCGATACTTCCATCCCACTCCCATCTGAATAACTCTCGGATTCAGATTTCAGGGTATCAAGCTGTTTCTCTAGACCTAGCGAGATTATAAGACAAAAAAAAAACAGTTAATCGCAACTTACCAAATTCCAGCAAAGTTGTACAGCAAGCAAACTTGTTCTTTACCATAGTAATCAAGATGAGGTAGTTCTTCATCATCGTCTAATATGTCTTCATAAAACACTGGCTCCAGAACAGAAACAGGGCTAGGCTGATGAGCCTCTTCCGAATTTGTCTGACATCCAGGAGATGCATCGGAACAATCTAATGAATCATCATTTCCATCCTGCAACATGAGTTTCACATAAATGTTCTGTATTGCAGTAGCTTCTACAGAAGCTCAAAATGTTATATTTTCCACTAAATCAACATCTCCTATATTGCACACACACAAAAGTCACAATGGGCTTGCAGAAAATCCGTAGCATAATAATTCGATATCATCACACAAAAAACAAATGCTTAACCCTGATAAATCATTTTTGTCAGTGAAGGAGCTTGGTCTCAAAAGTTCAAGAAGTCAAGATAACCGAACCTATTTGGAATGATCGGATACCTCAAAGTGAATCCATATAGACAAACATTGGACAAATTGGAATAGTAATAACGAGATCACTGAGGTTACCTTGCTAATGAAATCTGAAGAAGATACATGCCTGAACTTGACATCAGCTGCAACTCTGTCACTGCAAATTCTCTCCAAGCTCAACACCGAGTCCCTAGCTGTACTAACCATCAACTTGGAACTAACTTCTCTGACAACTCTATCCTTCTCCTGACTAAACGTACTACCATCACAAAGTTTCTTCATTTCGTGAGAAGACTGTTTCTTCGCAAGGGAAAGATATTGCCCTTTATTCTTCTCTCTCAAACAAGAAGCATTACCGAAACCAAGAGGAGAAAAGCATCTCAGAGGACTCTCTTTCTTCCCAATTTTGGGTTTCAGAGGATCAACAACACTTGTATGATGTCTTCTACGCTTCAACTTCAAGTTTTGCTGATCATATCTCCTACCATATATCTTCGATCCAATTGATTTGGAATCGGATTTCTGATAGTGAGGAGGCTTAGTTTGTGCATCAATGATACCGTTGGAGGACAACAAATTGGGTTTGTGGAGATAAACACGACATAGTTCCTTAGTAGGAATCACCTTGAAACTAGAATTAGACCCTTTTGGTTGTTGTTTCTGTCTCTCAAGAACACTAAGCTTTTCTTGATGCATCGATCTGGCAAGCAAGGAGGATCTAATCTGCTTAGACTCCATTTTCTTTTCGAACTTCACACACCAGAAAGAAGCTTTACGAAAAGGGCAAACTTTTCGAAAAATCAACACATACCCAGAAATTGAAATGAAGTAATCTGCAGAGAAAAATCAAGGGCAACCCAGAAAATCAACAAGAGAAAGAGAGAGAGAGAGAGATCAAATCGAGGAAAAGAGACAATCAATATGAACCTTTGATGATCTTCGAAAAGGAAGAACCTTTACGAGCGGAAAAAAGATTTGAAATGCATGAAATTAGGTCAACAAGATTAGCATACAAGACAAATCTCTCTCTCTCTCTGCGTCAGAAACACTTGAAGAGAAGAGAAGAGAAGAAGAAAACGGAATCGACGTCAAAGATGGGGTCTTTTTACACGAAATTGTATTTTTTTTTATTTAACAATTTTAATGATTAAAAGTTTTAAAATTATAAAAAATAATATAATAATTTTGGGCATGGAGCCGTCAAAATGATACAAGAAAATGACGTCCATCACACGTTACTTTTTTAATAATAAAAAACTTAATATTATCTTCGAATCCAATGCTATATTAGTTAGTTGGTCGGCCAAAAAAAAACTATTAAGTGGACCATTTAATAATAATGTTGATTTTAGATGATTCATGGATAATTCAAACCAATTGTATGAACTTTGTGCTGACCACAATTACAAACCCTGTGGGAAAAAAAATATATGAACTTGAGTTTTCAAACACAAACGCCATTAATAAAATACCTAAAACACCAAAGAATAATCTCATACAACATATAGTTATCGTAGTAAAGGTTTATCAATTCATCTATGAGAAAATTTTTGTCCTATCAAAAACAAAAATCTAGGAGAAAATTTCTCAAACTAAGTCTTCTCCACAAACAGGTTGAATTTGTTGATTAGTCTTCACATTTCTAAGAATTTAAAAGCTTTCACCTAATTCTCATGATTAGTAATAAAGAAGAGAAGAGATACCTGCTTAGCTTCTCTGAAATGAGCTTCTTCTGTGTCGGCCTCCACGGTTGAACAAGCTTCCACATTAATCTCGGTATATAAAACTATAAGCGAAAACAGATTTACCATATCCAACAATATTCTCTTATCATTAATGGATGTAGGCTTGAAAATTTGAAAATAGGACAACCATCGGCTAGTGAAACTTATCCTATGACTGAATCGTTCACAAAGCTCCAAATGTATAACCTAGTGAAACTTATCCGAGTTTTTGAAACACGCAACACAAGCAGTTCAAATGTACTAACAGACAACATTTGGCATCTTACTGTAATGCTATACATGGAAGGGTAAAGATTGCGCAACACTAAACGAAAGCTCACCATTTCTCCTGTTTTCTTTTTTACACCAGCCACTAATAAGGCCTATGAAGCAATTACTAATGGCTTAAAGTTTCCCTCTAAAGAATTCAAACAAAATATTCACTAGGTATCACTTGAATTGAACATAAGATCATTGATTCTTGTAATATCAATGTCTGAGATTGGATCTATAGGCCTGTCTTCACCTTTTTCCATCCCAGGTTCAAAATCCCCTGGTTCTCTACTGTACTCATCTGCCATAATAAAACAAACAAACAAACAGTTAGAACATCGTCAAGAAAATCATCACTGCAAGCCAACTTTAAAGCCACGGCACACAGAACATTTACAGAGATGTTGATTTCCAACAATGTATGAAAGTCTCAAGACACTCACCAAACAATGTATTGAGAGAGGTCGGGGGTGGAGTCGCGATGAAGTTGAGACCAATGTAAAACATCAAAGCCAACACCAAAGAGACCATCAAATACGTAGGCATAGCCAACACCCAATACCTACTCGGGTAGTAATGAATCCCTATTGATTCCAACAATTTATCCGGTACATATGCCCATATCAAGAAGATCAATGTGGCAACAACAGTGGATATGGAGCCTACAAACCCATAAACCTCAGAAGGTTTAGGTCCATGCACTTGTGATGCTTTACATGGAGATGATCTTACGGTTTCCGAATCGTGGAAACCGGGCTTCTGCTTCTTTCTCTTGGAAAAGCTTAAAACTCGTCTCGGGCTATTCACTGAATGTGCTTCCTCCATGGGTTTTTTTTTAACAAAAGAGAGTAAAATCACTGCAAAATTGAAAGAAAGAACTTTAGTTTCTCTCTCTCTTTCAGCTACAACTAGAAATCAATTTGGAAACGAACAATTCGAAAGACTAAGACAAACACAGAACGAACAATTTGGCATTGTAGAAGTTTGAGAGCATATAGATGAGAGCTTAAGAACAAAGCCAATCCTCACAAAAGTTTAAGGCTTTTGTTCCTAAAAAAGATGATTACAGAAAGTAGAATCAAAGCATATCTCCATCATATCTCAAATCAAAACAGTTCAACACAAATCAATTGAAACTTAACAAAGCAAATTCGTAAATGGGTAATGGAAAAATCAGAGGAAATGAAGATGACGGAACAAGACATTACGGTATCGATCAAAAAAGTCAGGATCTTTCTAGCGATGTCAAGCTCCGCACTAGTCGATCTAATCTCTCTAAGCATTCACAGAACTTTCGCATTTGCTCATGAACAACTGACTAAACCAAAGAAACCAGTAACCACAAAAGTGATTTGGGCTTTACATCACGGCCCATTAAAGGCCCAAGAAATTTAGGGTTTCGTCACTGTCTATCTCTCTCTCTTTATCATTCTCGTGACCTTCAGTATCATAATTGTCTGCGGCTGCAAGGTGAGTTAGGGTTTCTAGCTGCTTCACTCTAATCTCCAGGTTCGTGCTTCTCTTCCTCCGTCTTCTTCACTACTTCGATTTCGAAAACTGTGTCTAGAGAACTCGAAGTGACTTACATTTCATTTTCTGGTTGTGGATTATCCAAATTTTACAGATTTTTCGAGTGGGAAGAAGAATCGTTCCTGAGCAATGTCTCCGGCTAAAGGTACGTTTTTTCTTAATATTGATGCCAGATTCAATGTGGGTCTTTGTCTTATTGGAGTAGAATCATTTCTAGAAGTAAACTTGAGAAGTAGAATGAATCCTCTGTTTTCGAAGCGTATCCATTTATTGAAGTGAATCTGAGTTCTTGATGAAATCTTCGGTTTCGTGCTTCTCTCAATTTGTTTCATCCTTTGCAAATGTTCATCGGTCTTTAGTTCGAAGCATCTATTTTGTGTGCAGTTGATACTACTAAGAAGGTTGATCCTAAGGCTAAGGCCTTGAAGGCTGCGAAGGCAGTGAAGTCTGGTCAGACATTCAAGAAGAAAGACAAGAAGATTAGGACTAAGGTTACTTTCCACAGACCAAAGACATTAACCAAGCCTAGAGATCCTAAGTATGTTAGAATCAGTGCACCACCGAGGAACAAGTTGGACCATTACGGAATCCTCAAGTATCCACTCACCACTGAGTCTGCAATGAAGAAGATTGAGGATAACAATACCCTTGTCTTCATCGTTGACATTCGTGCTGACAAGAAGAAGATCAAAGACGCTGTTAAGAAGATGTATGACATCCAGACCAAGAAAGTTAACACCCTCATCAGGTACCTGAAAGAGTGTTCTTCTTCCGCCCCTTTTATTGTAACTAGCAAGTGAGTTCGATTATGACACAATGTTATGTTTTCTTGGGTTGCAGGCCTGATGGAACGAAGAAGGCTTACGTGAGGCTTACACCGGACTACGATGCTCTAGATGTTGCTAACAAAATAGGCATCATCTAAGTTTATCTGTCTATTAAACAGACTTGTGGTTTTATCACTTGTAGTTTCAGTTTTGCTTTAAGTACCATCATCTGATGATTGTTGCCTCTGAGCGAAAACTCTTTTTCTTCACAATACATTCTTGTTTCATTTTAAATTGTTGAATTCAAGTTCTATGTTTTTGCCATAAAATTCTTGGAAACTTCTAAACTGCAAATATACCAAATGCAATCTCTTCTCTAATCGGTGGACTGTCTTAAGCCGAGTCTTGGACCACATGTTTGTTTGGATCTTTCCTTATCCAGTTATCCACATTACTGAAATGAGTAGTAGTCTGAGAAATTAGGAAAAGGCTTTACCAAATAGACAAAACTAAGGCAATGAGCACTGATTATCTAAAAGTCTTGTGAGTTGCAGCTACTATGGCAGTCTCTTCACTCTCAATCGGCTATTGTGTCTCACCAACAATCTCCCACAAGGTTAATAACACTACTGATTTCACTTTGTCTCGTTTTCTGAAGAAAAGATATCATTATTGTTCTTTGATTATATATATATATACACATTGCTTCATGTTCTTTACCAGGCAGAGATTCTCTGTCCAAATGCATCACTCAAAGCTTCTTGTTCACATTCATCTGGAGACAAGCTTGACTCCTCAGAGACCAGTAACGTTTCGATAGCTTACCAAAGAGGAAGCGGAAGCAATTGGAAGAGAAGGCAAGCTCTTGTGGGAGTAGGAACCTTATTGGCAACTTCAGTTCCAGCAACTTTCCTTCTTGCTGAAGGTAATCTCCTAAAATATTGAATTCTTTCATTCTTTTGGGACCAAAAACATAATAACTTTGTTGACTCATATGAATGTTTGTAGATATACCAAAAAACTACTCCGCTTTTGTGGATCGAGAAGACGGGTATTCTTATTATTACCCATCAGACTGGAGGGTGGGTAAGCTATGGTTTTGTTTTCTTGTTGTTGTTGTTGTAAGGATGAAACTTAAATGTAGCTTTACGATGATTTTGTCCCGCACAAACTACATAGGAATTTGACTTCAGGGCACATGATTCAGCCTTCAAGGATAGATACTTGCAACTGCAAGCTGTTCGGGTCAGGTTCATACCAACCGAGAAAAATGACATCCGCGAAATAGGTCCTATGGAAGAGGTATATATTGCAAATCTTACTCTCCCTCTATTGTCTCTATATCATTCGAGAGAATTCACATTATTTTCACTATTCTTGTGTGTTCATCATTAGGTGGTTTATGATCTAGTGAAGCATAAGTTTGCAGCATCAAACCAAGTAGCTACCATCTACGACATGAAAGAGGTCAGATTCACATATATTGTAAAGAATCATCGAAGTTTTGTGATATTTATAAGAACCTGAAATTGGCAGAGGGTGGAAGATGGAAGAAGCTATTATACGTTTGAGTATGGACTAAGAACTCCCATTTATGCAACCACTTCCTTTGCAACAGTTGCAGTTGGAAACAGTAAAGCATATGATTTTCATAACAATTATGGTGTAGTTTTTTCAATGTCTACATGAGAAGAAAGTGATGAATAAAATGTATTTTTGATTGATATGATGTTGCAGACAGATACTACACACTCATTGTTGGAGCAAACGAAAGAAGGTGGAGGAAAGTGAAGAAGCAACTTCAAGTTGTTGCTGATTCTTTAAAGATCCTTCAGATTTGATCAAAACACTTATGTATGCGATCCTTCAGATTTGATCAAAACACTTATGCATGTTACTATCTAATAGTGTATGTAGATGAACAATTTAATATTTTCATATGTGATGTTTTTGGTTAAATTAATGTAGAGATGAAAAAAATTAAATCAAACTTCCCTGCAAAATAAAGTGGATACAAATGTATTTACAAACTTCCCTAACCATTACCCATTCTCCAAACCTAAAATCACCCACAACAAGAACAAAAAAAAAACAAACCTTAGCAACTTCAGTTTCAAATAAACAAATTGATATACCTTAGAGACCAAGCAATGATTAAACACAGTCCCTCCTTCTTCATTGCTTCGTCTCCTTGAAAGAATAAGGTATAATTATACGTCTACAAGCTCCCTAATTTGCTTACAGAAACTACTCGTGGTTGTACAACTTCTGCTCATCCGGTGTAATCCTGGACGGATAAGCGTTTATCGGATGCCGCGTTACCCCATGGCATCCGCGAGGGCTGATATGTGACTGAACTAAATGCAATTAGGCTGAAGAGCCGTCGCAAATCTCTCTAGATCAGTCGATGTTGGCGTAGACCCTTGCCAAAATGTGGTTGCATTAAACGGACATACAATCCGTTTTTACCCACTAAAGAATCGTGCGTACCTTCTTCAACTATTTTGCCTCCATTGAGAACCACAATGTTATCCACATGTCTCATCATCGCCACTCTATGCGCTATCAGAATCGTTGTTTTATTCCCCATTATCAATGTATCAAGAGCTTCCTGCACGACACGGCTCGACTCGGATTCTATAGACGAACTAGCTTCATCAATCAACAGGATTGGAGCATTTTTCAGCACTACCCGAGCTATCGCGATTCTCTGTTTCTGTCCTTGGGTAAGTTCAACACCTCTCATCCCGATATGGGTGTCATAACCATGAGGTAAGCTGCTGATGAAATGGTGGGCATTTGCGATTCTCGCTGCTTCCTTCATCTCAGCTTCACTTGCGTTATGTCTTGCGTATATAATGTTTTCTCTGATCGTCGTGGAAAAGATGATGGGTTCCTGTTGAATCAGACCCATGTGGCTTCTCAACCATCTCAAATTATACGACTTCAAGTTCCGTCCATCTAATAGGACCTGACCGGCAACTGGATCATAGTATCTCTCGATCAGTGATATTATCGTGCTCTTTCCAGAACCAGAAACACCAACGACAGCTACGGTTTGTCCCCCGCTGACTTTGACACTGAAGTTGCTTAATACTAACACTTCCGGGCGGGTTGGGTAACAGAAGTCGATATTTTTCAGTTCAATGCTTCCATAGACGTTAGGCGGACTAAGAGCTGAAGTGTCATCAGGTTCGATTGTAGGCACTCGGTCTATGATTTCAAATACTGAAATGAGAGATTTTCGGCGCTTGAGAATGTACGGTGCTAGTCCGAATGGCTCGACAAGGGCAAATGTAGCAAAGGAAAAGACCATGTACTCGGTTAGAGCTGTGGACAATTTCATATATCCGCGGTTTACTGATAATGCGGTGTACCAGAGGAGGAGCGCATTGCAGGCGAAGAGAAGAAACTGTGAGAAGCCAAATGCAAAGCCAATAGCCATCCCATGGAAAAAGCTCTGCCTGAGTATCCGTTGGAGTTGCAGCCTATAGAGTTCCATCACCTTGTTACCGGCACAGAAAGCGACAACAGTGTATATGTTTCTGACAGCATCCTCAAGTACTAAAGACGCCTTTCTATGCATCTCCTGGATGCCCTTTGAGAATCCAGCAAGCCAAAGTTTCTGGATAGTTATTTCAAAAGCTATTAGATACCAGCATTTTCAGAAAAGATGAATACTTCCAAGCGAAGTGCATCAGAATGAAATGACATAGATAGAAAAGTTTGCATCCTAAATCGCTTTTTGAACTGGAAAACTTTTGCAAAAATCAGGCGCACATTTTGACAGAGTGAAGCATGTGACTAGTAAACACGAATTGTTTAACGGGGAAAAAAGAAAGCAATTTTAAGTGGTCTTCGTGACAGGACACAAGGCTTTGTTGGGGAAGACTGAAGAAATGAAACAAACCTGAGCAATGGCAGAGAGAGTAAGTATTGGCAAAGTTGCCAACGCAACAAGGGCCAATCGCCAACCGAGCAGCAACCCAATAAGAATGGCAACGATAACAGCAAAACTATCCTGAATAAATATCGAAAGCCTGTTGCTGAAGGCGGCTCGGACAAAAGTGGCATCATTTGCTAGGCGCATGGATAAAGTATCCGGACTGTTCTCTTCTTCGTCATACCATCCAACTTCGTTACGCAGCATCGCTGTCACATCAGAGAAAAATCAACGAGCTGAGTCAAAATGGAGTGAAGTAGATCGAACAATGACGAAAAACATTGCAGTACCTGAGAACATCATCCTCCGCACTCTCTCGGTCATTTTCTCTCCCATAATACCAAAGTAGAAGTGCTGCAAGAAATTGGCAACAACTGTCACTATTCCCATGCAGGCAATGATCAAGCACCACTTGTCAACCTCCTCGCGTAGGTGGCTTCCCTTGTTCTTATAGTATGCCGTCACTACCAGCGCAATGACGTAAGCTAAAAGAGGATTGAAAGAACCAAAGATGGCAGCACCAATACTCCCTAATACAGCATACAGCCACTCTGGAAAACTAAGCTGTGCCAACCTCCAAAATGAAGGTGACTTCTTGTGTTGAGTGTCCTTGGCAACCTTAACATTTGTTGAATTGTCATCCGAATGGCCAAGAGGGCGGCTAAATGTCTGTGAATGGGAGCGCTCATTTTGGGGATCTGATATCAAAAGGGGTGATATAGGGGACTCCGGATCTGAGCCATTTGATTTTTGACGTTGTGGACACTGAATGTCAATTTTTGGAAGTTCTGGTAACCGCATCTCAAAACTATCTTGTCTTTTGATGGTTGGTTCCTTGTCAGCGACATCCAAAGACGAGTCATTTTCTCCCATTTTACCTGGTGCAGGGCTATGATCATTTGGTGACTCTTCAATATTAAAGAACATTTCCTGGGACCGGAAAACACCATGACCTCTCTGGAGAGATGGAGACTTGGCCATTTTGGGTGATTGTGGTTCTTGGAAGCCACAACCAGCTGAAGAATTCCTCTCAACCTGGAACGCTGTAGACTCGTTGTACTTCCTAACTGGCATCCTGCAGAGGATACAAGTTCCATAAACAAGTAGAGTCGTCAAGATACACCCTTCTGTAGACATACACAGTCGTACAAAAAAATATTCCACCACATAACAAACTTGACAAATTATTAGATATATGTCTTGGCTGGAGAATCATACCGTCTAGGTAGCTTTGTGGCTTCCTCACACTTCAGAAGCTCGGCATACAAATTACCAAGGTTGATTAATTCATCATGTGTACCCATTTCAAGTAGCTGACCCTCCTCCATTACAGCAATATAGTCAGCATGTCTTATCAAACTTAACCGTCGAGCTATTATTATGGTCGAACGTGCTAACATTAGAAGATCAAGAGCTTCTTGGACAACTCTTTCAGCTTCAAAGTCTAGTCCTCCGGTGACCTCATCAAGCAGAAGAATTTTTGGATCTAAGAGTACAGCTCTAGCAATTGATAATTTTATTTTCTGTTCCTCTGTCAATGTTAATCCAGCTTTCCCAACCTAGACGACAAACAAGTCAATTTCAACTTCTGAAATGAGAATAGCAGAATCAAAAAAGCAATTACTAACTACAAAAGTTTCAGCGGATGTTACCTGAGTTTCATATCCATTTTCAAGTGAGCTGATAAAAGTGTGTGCACGAGCTTTCTTAGCTGCTTCCTCTATCTGATCCAGAGTAGCATCTCGGCCATAAGCAATATTCTCTCTTATACTCAAGCTAAGTAAAGCAGGCTCCTGAGTCACCAAGCCTATTTGGCTTCTCAGCCACTCTAATTTAAGACTTTTAATATTTTCCCCATCAAGTAGAACTTCTCCTGTTAACGTGAAAATCAAATGTCATTTAGCTAATAATAGTCTCTGTTGCAGGTCAGTTGTCACGCATCTTAATGACACATCATAATACCTAGTGTAGGATCGTAAAACCGTTCCATTAGAGGAATAATGCTGCTTTTTCCAGAACCATTTCTACCAACAAGTGCAACAGCTTTCTTAGCAGGTACAGTGAGGTAAAATCCACTCAAGATCGGAATTTCAGGTCGTGACAAATAACTGAAATATACGTTCCGAAACTCGATATTTCCTTCTATAGAAGACAAAATTGTTCCTTCTTGATTCGCCCCAGAGGACGAACGACTTATCATCTCAAAAAGCCTATATGCCGCAATCCTTCCTTGATCGAATGAATAAAAGTTCGTAGCAGCTTGATTTAAGCCCCTGCACAGCACAATATGAATACGATTAGCAAATGAATATGTATACAGAGCCTGGAGAAGATACAATCAGTAAGAGTAGAATCTAAAGCTTACAGCCCGCTTAAAATAACAGCAAAAAGAGCTGTAATGATTTCTCCACCATTTGCTCTTCCATGAATAACAAAGAACCGACCAATCCAAAGTTGCATAGCACATGAACATATAGCAAGCCCGTAAGTAAATCCCAGTCCAAGTCCTTGCACAAGACTAATCAATATACCATATCTCAGAGTTGCTTGGAGAGAAGTTGCATAGGAGTATTTGGCAAGAGTTTCATTTGTGAAGGCATACAGAGTCCTAATGTAAGAGAGTGCCTGCACATTTAAAATTAAACCTTTTTAAGTCTTAGAAAATACAAGACGCGTACAGACACTGTAAAACTAACCGTAACGGAAAACTCGTAAAATGGACCAGTAGAGGATACATTTCAGAAGAATTTGAATTCATAAGACAGACTAATAGGAATGTGATTTCCGTGGAACCAAGTTGATACATTAACATTATCCAGGCAATGGATGCTACAAATGATTATACAGGAATCTTAGCAGAACAGAAACGAAGCCACGGTTACGGCAAATATATTGAAAATATTTAATTCGCGATTGCAGCACAGTGCCACTTAACCAAGATAAGTAGCCTACCTCATAGATTCTGCCTACTATTTACTGAACTCCAACCAAGCTTCGATTTTAAATAAGAGAACAGTAAGAGATATCAACTTTATTCACGTCATAAACATCTACCCCAGTGCTTCGAAATCATTGTCAGAAACTTTTCAAAATTTAATGCTTGCAACAGAATTCAAAAATCAAATTGAATGTTTAAAAGGATCAACAGTGCCTCCATAAATGTCACCATAAACTTAACAATTTTATAATACCTGTTCAGCAATGCTAGCTGCTTCAGCATATGCATCTTGAATATTCTCAGCAAGTCTGTGGAGAAATATATTTGATATTCCTCCTGCTGCAACAATGAAAGGACCAGTGGCTAATGCAATGAGCGCAATTTCCCAGCAGTTGACAAAACCGATAACAAGACCACTGATAAATGTTGCCATGTTATGAATGTAATTCCCAACCTGCAATGTCCAAATCACACAGATTAAAGAGATGCCTGAAGATGTACCACTCTTGCAAAAATAAAGATATTCAAGAGCAAACATGAAACAAGATTTAAAAGTTAAGCATACCTTCTCACTTAGAGCCGACTGAATGAGTAGGACATCACTCAGCACCTGGCTTACTATATCCCCGTTATTCCCATATGTATCAAAGAAACTCATATCCTGATTTAGTAGAACTTGGACATACTTTGACCTAATCACAGCGGTCTGCCTCTCTCCAGTCAGTATCCAGCAAGACACCTCTATATTCACGGACAATTAATTATAATGGCGGCTACGAGCATCATGCAATAGGGGAAAGAAGCACACAACTTGATTATATTTGTACAGATTTTTGCAAAGGTGAACTTACCAATCCACCCAGATACGAAAACACCCCCAGCAATGTATACAATGGTCAGCGAAAGCTACAAAAAAGGAAAAAATAACTTAGGGGAGGCGCATTATGTCTGGATTGCTGCCAGTGTTTTATGAATCCAGATGAACTGGTCTGTAAACTGAGAAACCTCGAGTTATATAATGGACATCAAGAAGAGCATACGTAGAAATCCCTCGAGATGAAAAAAATGAAAGCATAAACTTAGAACAAGGGTTTCCTTCTTTTGAACATGCATTTTCAGTAAAAAAAGAAGTCTGGCTATTCAAAGTAGCTTCTCCAGCTAACTAAACAACAGCCCTGGGATGTTTACATTTCCTCCAGATGTTCAAGAAACTTGTGGAAGGGTTACTTAACTCTAGTGTGGCAGCTTACGAAAACTACAATATCCTGCTTGAGAGGAGAAGAATGTTCCAAAACTAGAATCCCCCAAACTAAAATTCAATTTGAGTTATTGAAAAACTATATACTAAACTTTCAATATCTCCAGCTTAAAGCTTCAACTACAAGGCACAATAAACCTTCCATTACCTATATGCTCTATAAACCTCGGAAAATTATGAATTTCCTAAAGCCGAAGTAACTTATCAAAGCTGACCTACCTCGGCGAGGCGATTGAACTGATCCTCCGAGTCAGTGGTGATTGCAAGGACCTGAATAATCTTGGCGAAGTAGTGCAAGTAGACAATAAGCGCAGTACCATGTGCAGCAGCAGCTACGGATCCAAATACCATAAGTACCCAATCGAAGCGATCGGCACAGGCAAATAGCTGAGAGAAAGGAACAGCGGCAGGAGGAGGCTCCATCTCCTCGGGCTCATCCATCTCCTCCTCATCCTCCGCTTGCGCCGCCATGCCTGTGCCGCCGTTCTCGGCACCAGGATCGAGGTAAGGAGAAGGAGACTCGGGAGGCTCGGAAACCTCAGAAACAGGTGTTAAAGGCTGTATATGCGGCGGAGACCACCCGAACAAACCCCTGGAAATCATCATCTTAGCGAGGGGGCAATAACCACCACCAACACCACCGTCTCCTGGTTGAGAAGAAAAACCCTAGGAGTTTTAAGCTTTCTCCGATTCTGCTTAATCTGAATTTCACCGGATCTGGAGGAAGAAAAGTCCTCAGAATCGCCGGAGAAATCGTTTTCCTCTTTGTTGCTCTGTGATTTTGATTTTGATTTTGATTTTTGATTTTAAATATTTTTTTTTGTTTTTTTGGGTTTCGAAATGAAATGAAATGAAGAAATGGGTCAAAGACTCAAAAAAAGCGAAAGACAGACAAGTCTTGTGTAATGTAGTATGTCACCTGATGTAACACAAAGCTTTCATTAACATTATTATAATCAATATATATTATTTTCATATTATTACATTTTATAAATATCATTACACCGGTCAACTACGGCGACGAGTTTTTTTAATTTTATTTATTTTCAAGTGTTCTTCGTTTATTCTGTGCTTCATTTTTTTTTTATTTCTCTGCTTATTTTTTTTCCTACTAAAAATGTCCAGGAAAAACATGTTGAATTGATTATGTTTATTTTAATTGATCTATCTATATAAATAAATTAATGTTTTGATGATTAGAAGGTTTCGCGAATCTAACCGGCTTAGTTTTGATTTCGTCTTCCTCAGTTGTTCTACCTCTTTATCCGGATAATTTGTTATTTTTCGATCTAGATCGATAGTCAAAGATAAGAATGAGCAGAATAACTGAAGAACTGAGTCGAATCTAACCGTAAATATCAAATGAAATCGAAAAAATGCTGAATATCTGAATGTATCCTAGTATTTTAGGATCAAACAACTAAATCCAACTGGAGTTTAACCGATAACCGAAGGAATACTCATAAAGTAAATAAAAAAATAAAAATATATGTTAAATTTATACATAAAATATACAAAATAGCAAAAAAAATATTTGACTATTTTATTATATTTATCAAAGTCAAACTACACTTTACACAATTAAACCAAATTCATTAAAATAATCGGTGATTATTTGTATTTTTGGATGATTCGGGTAAATATTCCAATCGAAATATAGTTCAAATCTATATTGGTTTCTAAATTTAGGATCTGAAGCGAACCAAAACATAAAGAACCGAACCAAAATCGAATATATATCAATATGTAAACCCCATTTATGCAAAGATATCAAAAATGAGATCGTCTGGTATAAGACCTAGACAAACTGGTGTAGATGGAACCATGCATGTTAGGTCACTGCTATATCCTAACGTTTACCAAACCACGTACATATTTGTCGTTTTCACTGTTAAGAGTAATTATCATATGATATATAGTGGTATGGTTGATACGATATCCATCGATAAAAGCCAAGTGAATTATTTGTCATAACTTCCACAGAAGTTGGTTGTCGAGTTAATTGACATTAATGTCAAACTCTTTTTCGAATTTTGTTGCCTTGAAAACTACATTATTCGTGCTCCAATTAAACACTGTTTTTTCTTTTTAATTTTGGTATCACTAGTTGGATTCATAGCTTCTATTACGCGAGATGACCTGATTTAGTAGCGAATCTAGCGATGGAGATGGTCGTACAAGTGGACAATTAGTCACTAAATCCATTTCCCTATTGTGTTTATATATGAGAATTTCGCCCGATGATAATATACTAAGACTAAACCAAATCTTATAAAGATTAACAATTACCTGCGTAACTTGATAATATATATATAGATGAAATTACAAATGAAACGCAAAAAGTCATTTAAAAATACATAAAGAAACCGGAAAATAAAATAATAAAAACTTGAAAAATGTGCATATGGTTTGGTTGGTGTGCCGTGAAGAAATGCAACAATAGCTGTCATCGTTCTTTCCACCTTCGCTGTCGAAGACTATAGTCGAAAGGTGCGGGTGACGAAAGAAAAGGGTGCTATTACACGTGAGATTAGCATTATCCAGTGGGGGCGGGTATCATTGAGGCACAGTATGGATCCTTTTTTATCTTTTTGGCCACTGCATTTGATCTGTTCCCTTTTGCTAATTGTCCAACCTTTCCCTTGAGCAAAACTTTTTATATATAACATTAATTGCATAACTATGTATATTTCTTCAATGTGTATGCAATATGGGATCAAATTAGTAATGAAGAGGGAAGAAATAAAAATCGGGTGAAAGTAGAGGATCTTATGTGTATTTCTTCAATTTGTATGCTATATGGGATCCAATTAGTAATGGAGAAGGAAGAAATAAAAAAAGTAAAGGATCGTCAATCTAGTGCCATTACAAAAAACAGGTAGTTTGCAAGCGATTGTCTCTTCGCAATTTCCTCGCAAACGGTGGTTTGCGAGGAACTTGCGAGAGAATCCTCAAAATTCTATCGCAAAAACTTTTTTTTAAATATAATTTAATCAAAAAAAATAATTTAATCGAAAAAACATAAAAATAAAATAACAAAATAAAAATATTAGAAATGAAAGTAAAATTATGACTAAAATTAATTTAAAATTATAACAATAAATTTTAAGATATTTTACAAATTTAAAATATTAGAAGATCTAAAATCTAAATGTTGTCCGGCTGCTAGTTATGTTGCTGTTGTTATCATTGCTAAGCAGGCCCTTCTCGCAACATGCGAGCGTACTCGGTAAACTTCGGGTCGTTTTTCTCTATCCAGTCGAGGAGAAGGGCATGAGAACGAGTCCGCTCCTGGCATCCAGCCATCTCTGACCGAACCACGCTAACCTCCACGCGAACCGCGGTAACCTCCTTGCGAGCCGCCACAAGCTCCGCCTCAGCACTCTGAAGTTTCTCCTCTAGGTCCCTCCAGCTGACTCGACAAGGCTGAACAAAAAACCGGCCTTTTTACCGGGGAACAACCTACAGTATAAAACAAGAAATTAAACATTAATAAATATTTAAAAAAAATTAAATGAAACAACTAATGTAATAAAACTAATTTATTACTAACCTCTGCGAAAATTAATGTTCTTCTCAAACTGCGTAAGATCGCAAGATTGAACTGAGCTATCTGGGTTTTCCATCGAAAGCTGGATCTCGGCCTCATCAATCCGCGGGTGGACCTCGACGCAGAGCCGCTCAGATTTTGCGTCGATGAACGTGCCGTCCGACCTCTTCTTTGTCTCTTCTAGCACAGCTAGAAGATCGGGAACGTAAGAGTCTGCGCTTTTACCCTTATTTACAAATAAAAAGTTTGATTGTTATATTATTAAACAAGTAATAACACTTTAAGCATTTAAATATTTATTTAAAATATTTTGAAAAAAATATTTACAATTTTTTTAAGAGTCACGGCCGGCAGTGTGTATCGCCTCGACCCTTTGTGTCTCGGGGTTTTTTCGAGCCGAGATACACTGCTCGCTCCTAGCCGTGTGGGTCCCCCTGCCAGTGTGCGACTAGCTGGGCCCACACGTCCCCGTCCATCCACTCCAGCTTGGAGTTCTCCAGATTAGCCTTCCACTTCTTCTTCCATCGTCTGACCTGGTCCGGGAGGCGGTGTTCGAGTTTTGTCTCAAACTCCTCCTGGACCCGTCCGTCATACATCTGGTCTCAGTTGTACGTTTGCTGAGAAATAAAATTTTAAGTTCAAATTTATAATAATTAAAAATTTATTTTGAGAAAAAAAAACAAAAAAGTTACAACGAATGTCTCGAACCAGCCACTGATGACTACTCGAGGAGTCTTTGAGATGCTCGTATACAGGCCTGAATAGTGGCACATGAAGAACTTCGTGATCTTCTGTGCAATCTTCCCATCTTCGTCAAACTAGAGTGTCTCCGCCGGTCGCTCGGAGTGAATGAGAGGCAAAGATGCTCTAGCGGGACTACGCAGAAGATCATGCAGCGTCATTCCCGGCGGGCGTGGCGCCGGGGTCGTCGCGGCCTGAGCAGAAGGGGTTGCTCCGTGCTGCGACAGAAACGTGTCCGGAACGCCTCAAAAACTAGAAACGTCCGGTACAGACCTAGCAAACTGCTGTAGATAAGCCTCGTACGATCCGAGTGGATCCATCTACATAATTAGATAAATTTAAAAATTGGGTTTAATATTTATTGAAATTATTTATTATAATTTTTTAGTTTAATATTAATTTATAATATTTAATAATAACATTTTAAGTTTAATATTAATTAAATTATTTATCAATTGATTTTGTGAATTTAATATTAATTTAAAAGAATTATTAATAAATTTTTGAGTATAATAGTAATTAGAACGATTTATTATTTAAATCATCATCGTAATACTATTTTTTTTTTGTCATCAGTCTAGTGACTTAGTAGTTCCCTGAAAAGGGCATCACCCCGGGTTCGAACCCATGTAAGTGAGCTTGGCCAATAGAGGTGGTAACCACTGTACCACTTGTGCCGCTCCATCGTAATACTATTGAATATAAGTTTTTTTAAAAAATTATAAGGTAGATATTAATTAAAATTTATGATTAATGAAATTTAAATTCTATCCAACATACTTTTTAAAATATATTATTTAATTCTATCTAAACCACTTAATCATTTTCTATTTTAAAAACCTAAATATCCTAAAACTTAACTAATACTAAATAATATTACATGTAATTTAAAAACTTACATTCTATGAATTCCCAAAGGTTTGGATATGGAGAGAGAGGGATTTTAGAGAGAGTTTTAGGTTTTAGAGAGAGTTTTAGAGAGATAGTATGGTTTGAAGGAATGAGAAGGAAGAGGTCTGACCACATATATATAGAATTTTTATTTCTCGCAAAATCCTCACAATTTCGTCGCAAATTTTAGGTTCCCGATTTTTTAGGCGCCAAAAATTGCGAGGGATCCTCGCAAAATTTTCAAAATATTCAAGGAACTGCCCAAAATATTTGCAAAATCCTTGTAAACTTTTAAAAAAATTTAAATCATTTATAACTGGTACAGGGTTTACGGTTTCATAGTTTTTGGAAGTGTGATAGTGTCAATAACTATTACGGTAATCCTTGAAGATCTTAAATTCAAATAACAAATAATTTCACCACATGTTTAAATAAATTATGTTGGTTTGTATACATTATAAGGTAAACTCTCGTTTTCGTATAATTTTGTTGACGCATAATTTTTATTTAATGGATTTTTGCTTGTTTTGTTACTTTTGAAAGGAAATTTTAGCTAAAAGCGTGATTCTTATTAGTTTTTATGATTTAGGTTTTAGATTTTAGGGTTTAAGGTACACATTTGCGAGAAATCCTCGTAAATTCCTCGTAATTTTTGCGACGAATTTGCGAGGAATCCTCGCAATGTCCTCGCAAATCTAGGTTAAATATTAAATTTAACCTCCTTCTTATAGAGTTTAAGTTAATTATATAAGCCTTATGAAAATTTGGCTTTTGAAATTCTTCTTCATATAAGTCATTTTCATCTTCAAAGACCATGCATTTAGTCACATTAATTAACATGCATTTAATTTTACAATTCTGACAAAAAACAAGGATTGACGACACTTAATATAACAAATTAAAACATAACAAAATTGATTAAAAGAGAAAATAAATTTTTAATTACTTTTTCATAAACACGTCGAATTGTCATTTATCAATTATACAAACATAATATACAACATCAATCATCATCAGAGTCAAGTTAATCAGATATATAAATGGAATTGTTTTCATCGTCTGATTTTTCTTCTTCTTCATCATTATCCTCCTCTGATTAAAGCATAGTGTCTTCGTTGTCGCTTGAATGTACATTCTCAAAATCACGCGATGTTGGGTCAACATGTATGACATCCTTGGTGGATTCAATCAGAATAGGTGTTTCTTCTCATGTCTTATCTTCTTGTAACACAATGTCGTCTTCAGCTCTGATTATACAACCTCTTGGACTCACATGGATCATAGTAAGACATTTCTCTTGTCGTTCTCTTATTTGTGGATATGGGACGAATGTCACTCGCTCTGCTTGCGAAGCGAGAACAAACGGTTTGAATTTTTTATACCGTTTGTTTGCATTTACGTCTTTAACCCCAAATTGTCCACTCGAACTCCTCGACCGACATTTGGGTCATACCAGTCACACCTGAACAACACACATCGCAAATTCACCACTTCGGGGTAACTGACTTGTAAAATCTGATTAATTACGCCGTAGAAGTCCGATCTCCCCCGTACATAAATGTCGTAATTTGCAGATGACCTACGGGAATCGTGTTAATAGGTTTGAAATGTATACTCGCGGTTGAAGTACATCGGTATAGTGACTATATATGCAATTGGACCTTGTACTAGTTCGTGGAACCAAAGGGGGAAGGAACATCGTTATATCCATTGTTGACCTGAAATGAGAGTGACATGTACGAACGTTGAACGTGTTTACAAATCAATTTCATAAAAATTGAAACGTTGTATACACTTTCATAGAATTTTAGCCACTTTGCGAAATCTCTTTCTTTGTATTTCTCGTACTCCTTCTCTGGTAAATTGGGATAAGACTCCCTAATTTTTGAATCAAATAAGTTGCAATAATTAATTTGTTTTTAGTATATTTAATTAACAAAATAATTTTTTATTATCAAATGTAAATAATAACATGTGTACCTCTCAAGCGGTTACACGAACTCACAATTTCGTAAAATATAAGTATGTGCACTGTGATTATATGCAAAATCTTCCCACCATTCCTCCTTCAACTTTCTCGCAAGTCGTCCAATTTGGCAGAAGATGTCAGACACATCCAGAACATTGTACGTAGGCGCCACGTCGCCATTGTCGTATCGCCGAGGTCTGTTTTTCTTTGTTTGAACCGTTGGTGGGAAGTAATACTGAGTAAAGTGAGAAGTTTCCTAAGTTAAGCTTCCAGTGACGATCGAGCCCTCGACTCGAGATAGGTTTTTCGCTTTTCCTTTCAAGTATTTCATATATCGCTCAAAGGGGTACATCCATCTGATATATATCGGATCGGCTAGAGACGCTTTGTGTGGGAGGTGAATCGGGAGATGCTCCATAACATCGAAGAATGAAAGGGGAAGTATCTTTTCTATGTTGCAAAGCAGAACCAGAATATTACTCTCCATCTTCGCAATCCCATATTCAATCAATGTTCGCGCACATAAATCGTGAAAAAATAGTCCAAGGCCTGTATATGAAATAATATTTAGAGTAGTTAATTAACTTATATTTTAATGTATATACATTAATCGAATGAAGAATGAAGCTACATTTATTATCCGCTGCTTCGTGCACATGTTGTGGAAGTAACTCGCGTAGAGCAAAAGGTAGGAGCCGCCGCATAAATACATGACAATCGTGGCTTTTCATGCCAGAAAACTTTTGTCCCTGCTCAACTCACCTTGAGAAATTTGAGACATATCCATCTGGAAATTTTATGGATGATTATGCCCAATCAAACACTGCTCTCTTCGCTTCTGCTATTAATCGGAAGGCAGGTACTAATAAATTCTCATCTCTTGTAATATGCAACTCGCTCTTTGCATAAATGTCAACCAAATTACGTCTAGACTTGACATTGTCTTTCGTTTTATACTGCACATTGAGAAGCGTATGCATGATATTGTCGAAAAAGTTTTTCTCAATGTGCATCTCATCAAGATTGGGTCGAACCAATTGATCTTTCCAGTATGGGAGCTCTCATAAGATGTTATTTTTATGCCAATTGTGACTTTCCAGATATCCATCAGGCGTATTCGGTCTGTTGTGCCAATTTTCACCACGTTTCATGGTTTCTTGAGCACCGTAATACTCAATTTCCAACACAGCATATCCAGTCATAAAACCGGGGGAGGAAGCTTCACAACTTTGTTCTTCCTAAACATGAGCATCAGTAGAAATCGACGATGACAATCAAACCAGCAAGGCTTACGTCCACGCTTAAGTTAAAATGCTTCAGATTGATGTGCACAATAAGGACATGATAACCTTCTATAGGTTGTCCACCCATATAGCAGTCCGTATGCGGGAAAGTTGTTGATGGTCCACATAAGTGCTGCATGCATCTTAAAGTTCCTCTGTTTTGATTGGTCAAACGTACGAACACCTGCATTCAACAAGTACTGCAACTCATGAATCAGAGGTTAGAAAAATACGTCTAAAGATTTCTTATGGTGCTTTGGACCGGACACTAAAATTGTCAAGAATAGAAACTCTCTCGGCATGCACATCTCGGGTGGGAGATTGTACGACGTCAAGATGATAGGCCATAAGGAATAGTTTCTTCCGGACATTCCAAATGGACTGAACCCATCTGTACACAAACTAAGATACACATTTTTGCACTCGTTAGCGAAATCATGGTAATGTGTCTGAAAGTGTTTCCATGCTTTTGCATCTAACGGATGTGTAATCTCCCCCTCCCCAGATGTATGTTGTGCATGCCATCTCATGGCACCCGCTGTCTTTTCTGAAAGATATAGATGCTTCAGCCTGTCGGTGTTTGGCAAGTACCACATCCGCTGAAATGGTACGCGTTTACGTCCAATTGTAGGTTGATATCTCGGTTTCCCACAAAAGCGACACTCCTGCAACTTTTCATCATCTTTCCAAAATACCATGTAGTTTTCGATGCATACATCAATAATTTGCAATGGTAACCCAAGACTGGAAACTAATTTCTGAATTGCATAATAAGACTCAGCCGAATTATTATCCGCAGGCAAATACTCTTTAATTAAATCAGCTCGTGCATCCATGCAATTCTCAGGTAAGTTGTAATCACTTTTAATTGTCATCATCCTTTATGCCAATGATAATTTAGACCGACCTTGTANAAGACTCAGCCGAATTATTATCCGCAGGCAAATACTCTTTAATTAAATCAGCTCGTGCATCCATGCAATTCTCAGGTAAGTTGTAATCACTTTTAATTGTCATCATCCTTTATGCCAATGATAATTTAGACCGACCTTGTATACATCCATCGTAGATAGGTTGATTAGCAGCGTCTAACATATCATAAAAAATTTTAGCATTTGTGTTCGGTTCCTCATAATATGGAACATCAGCAAATGTAGCATTTTCATCAAATGCATATGATGTTTCCTTAAATTCATCTGTAATCATATCATGAAACCTACTTTCTGTTTCATGTTGATGACAACTAGTTCCTCTATTTAGGTTCCCACGACTAGAGCTACTACCTTCTTCAACATTACAACTTTCTCCATGAGAAATCCATAGATAGTAATTTGGGGTGAAAGCTCTATTATATAAATGTTTCTTCACGTTGTCAATTGAGACATACTTCTCGTTCCCACATTTAATACAAGAGCATAAGATTTTACCGTGCTCTTGCGAGAAGGAGTTGTTCGTTGCCTGATAGATGAATCCGGGCAAGCCGTCCCGGTACTCTTTCGTAACTTCTCCGGTATCTGGATCTCTATGCCTATACATCCACCCTCGTAAGGCGAAAATTTCATGCTCTGAACCCGACATTTTTTCTTTTTCAGTTTAGCCTAATTTTTTCCTTAGATTGTTTTTTTGTTTTGAGATGTTGTGAATGAATGAGAGAGGGTGGAGTTGTATTTATAGTCATCTTTTGCGAGGAATTTGCGAGGAAATCTATCCTCGCAAATAGTTGTTACTCATCTAAAAAACGTGTTTATCTAACCAAGAGTTATCCTCGCAATTCCCTCGCAAATTTGCAAGAGATTTGCGAGGAAAATGTGGTCTCGCACTGTTTCCGCGTAAAATCGTCGCAGATTTGCGAGGAAGATAATTTCCTCGCAAATTGGACATTGTTTTGCGAGGAAATTGCGAGTCATTAGTTTTGTCGCATATTTGCAACTGAATTGCGAAGAAACAATTTTTCCAAACAAATTCTCGCAAGTTGGTCGGAAAGTTGCAAAGAAATATTTTTCTCGCAATTTTTCCTCGCAAATCTGCTATTTTCTTGTAGTGTGCGTTGCAAATTCTTATCCTAGATTTGTATCATTTGGTGATGTCATGTGAATCGTTTGAAACATATGAAGTGATTACAAAAGATGGAATCGACCAAATCAATATATTGAAAATGATAAATTGAAAATACTGTAAAAAATGAAATGTCACAATATATTTTTATACATGTCAAAGTGATGTAAAAAAGGAATATATTTTATATAGCTAAAAACGGTTAAAAAGTAGATAAATGTTGTTTTGTTGCGGCTAGCGTACATTTCCTTTCTTGTAATCACTTTGTTTCTCGTATTATCGCTTTTTGTTTTTGTGTGATTGGTAACAACTTAAATCGTATATTCATTGCTTTTTTAGCCATGTGTTATATATTGCTTGAGAGTGAAGTAACCAGAACCAGAGTAGACAGAGTATGAGAAAACAAAAGGGAAAAGAAGAGAAAGAGAAAAAAAACATAGGAATTCTAGTAGGAACCCAGTCATCTAGCTCGACCTGGAGCTATTAGAATAGATCTCTGACGCAGGTCTAAAGCGGTGTATCCAAAGTGGAGCTTGCCGCTTCTTCTTCAATGCGTTGTTGTAGCCATTGTGGTCCACCTTGAGCAATGTAAGAATGATATTTGTGGTCACGAGTAACATTGATAGCGATCTCCTGTGTTGCCCAATTATTTTGCTTTTCCGTAGAGGCAAAGTCCCAGTTATGTGCGGATGATACCAACGAAGTTATTTCATCCAACAAATGACGGAACAGAGGAAACTTATTTGGCTCTGAGATCATTTTCCTTGTCTCTTCCGCTGTGAATTCAAAGGTGGTGTTCACAAAATGTAAATCTCTCATATTCTCCATGGACCAAAGGATCCCTTGCAATTCAGCTTCCTTCAATGAAGAGATATGAGAGAAGGCACGACGACTGTGAAATAGCACTTGTTCTAAATAATCTCTGACTATGAAAGCACATCCACAGTTCCTGTTTGCATTGATCCAAGATATTCCTACTTTACATTTGTAGTAATTTACCTTTGGTTTCACCCATCGACCCATTTGTCTAGAGGATGAAGCATGTCCATATTGGATCAGGTTTGGGGCTCTGTTCACTGTGTGCCATTCGTCGGCGTCATCCTTTGCTTTAATCACCAGACCATGTGTATCCTGTTTAATTCCTTCAAACATCAATGCATTACGACTCTTCTATATTCTCCAAATGATCCAAGGTATCACTTGTCTAGTCTCTAAGCTTAATGCTTGGTTATGAATGCATTTGAGCAAGTGGATCATGTTGAGGAAGACAAATTTTTGTGAGAAACCTGCAGGTGGTGGAGGTAGACAAGCGCTGCTCCAGACTTGCTTTACTTCCTGACAAGTGAACAGTATATGACAAATGGTTTCTGATTCTCTGTTACACATCTGACAGAGAGGGTTCACATTGATGTTCCTTGACCTTAATTGAGTTGTTACCGCCAATGCCCCTGCAAGTGATCTCCATAAGAAATGCTTGATCTTGAGACTTGTTTCGATTCTCCAAAGCTGTGACCAGAGTTTCTTTTCTAGTGGCGCAAGCTGTGTATGTGGTATTGGCTAGTTTTCCAGGAGTGATTCCAGAAGCTGATACCCACTTTTTGTATTGTATCGACCATCCTTTGAAAAACTCCAAATATACGAATCTTGTAGCCTAGCGGAGATCCTCATTTTGATTATCTTTTATGCGTCTTCAGGAATGAAAAGTTGACGTATGACCAACTCATCCCATTGCCTTGTATACGGATTGATGAAGTCTGCTACCATCAAGTTACCATCCACTTGTTCTCTTTGGCTTATTGGTGCTCTCGGTAGAACATCTAAGATCCATCTATCTTTCCACACCAGAGTATTATTACCGTCTCCAATAGAGCGCATAAGTCCCATTCTAAGAATCTCATGTCCATGCAACATACTTCTCCAAACAAAGGATGGTTTATCCCCAATACTACTCTCCATGAAGGATGTGTTGCTAAAGTATCTACTTTTGAGGACTTTGGAGACTAAAGACTCAGGCTGTTCCAACACTCTCCAAGTTTGTTTACACAAAAGTGCTTGATTAAACCTTCCTATGTCATGAAAGCCTAGACCACCTTCTGCTTTAGGCTGACACATTCTGCTCCAAGAAACCATAGGTATTTTCTTGTGATTGTTCTTGCTATTCTACCAAAATTATGTCATAGTGCTAGTGAGTTTCTTACACAGGTCTAAGGGCAGCTTATATACCGACATAGCATACATCGGAAGGGTAAGAGCAACGAATTTTAAAAGAATTTCCTTACCACCTTGAGAAAGTGCCTACGCAAACCAACCATTTAATCTAGATTGTAGTTTCTCTTGAATGAAATTGAGGATTCTACATTTCGAACCACTACAACTTTCCGGTAATCCGAGGTAGGAACCTTCACCACCTTCCGTTGCGATTTTAAGAATGCTTTTCACTGTGTTCTTTTTTTGTTTCAGGAACTTTGGCTCTGAAGATTATCGATGACTTTTGAACATTTATAATATGTCCTGAAGCATCGCCATAAAGCTTGAGGCGATATTTGATTTCAGGCTTTCATTTTTAGAAGCTTTACACAAAAGCAGACTATCGTCCGCGAAGAGGATATGGTGTACACTAGGACCAGCGGATGAGAGTTTAATGCCCGACAGCTTGCCTGTTTCTTCCGCTTTATTTAACGTATTCACTAAGGCCTCAACACAAATAATGAACAAAAAAGGGGACAAAGGATCCCCTTGCCGAATTCCCCATTTCGGTTCGATATATCCATGCGTGTTTCCATTTAGCAAAACTGTATATGTGACTGACGAAACACATGAGATAATCTATTGACTCCATTTTTCAGCAAAACCAAGTCTTTACATTAATTTCTCTAGAAAACGCCATTCTACGCGGTCGTACGCTTTTGACATGTCGGTTTTGATCGTCATGAAATCCTTTGCCACCAAGTTGTTGGTTCGCAGAGCATGAACCATCTCGTGCTCAATGATTATATTATCAGTGATGAGTCTATCTGAAACAAAAGCTCCTTGTGTAGGAGAAATGAGTTCAGGGATGATTCTTTTTAATCTGGCATAGAGCATTTTCGATATGATCTTATACTGAACCGAACAAAGACTAATTGGCCTCATCTCCGTCATGCGAGTGGGTTTGCTCACTTTCGGCAGCAAGCAAAGATGAGTGTGGTTCCAACCCGAAGGCATGAGTCCTGAGTCAAAGAATTCAAGGATTTCCTTGGTTACTTTATCTCCCACAATGCTCCAGAATCTTTGATAGAAAGCCCCCGTAAGTCCATCTGCTCCAGGAGCACTTTCACTCTTAACACTGAATATTGCACTTTTGATCTCTTCTTTCGTGAAAGGAGCAGTGAGAAGTTGATTCATCTGTGCATCAACACGCGGAGCCATCCCTTCCAACAGCCTGTCCATGGCTTCTGGATTTGATGTTTTGAATAACCTGGTGAAGTAATCAGTAGCAATAGTTCCTTTCGATCAACATTAGTACTTTGCTCTTAGATTTGCGTCCCTTGCAAAAATTATGAAAGTAAGAGGTGTTCCTATCACCTTCTCTAAGCCATTTCTCTCTACTCTTTTGTTTCCAAAAGAGCTCCTCTTTTCTATTAGCTTTAGCGAGTTCCAGCTTTAAGTTTTTCATTCGATGAAGACATGGATTAACCTTTGAAATCTCATTCTCTAGCTCTTTTTGTAACATGTGTATGCTTGTGAGAGAATTGAAATTCGAGTCCCTTTTCCACCTTGCCAATTCAGAGCGGCACTTATGTATATTGTCCATCAAGTTCAAATTGATATCCTCACCATTATCACCCCAACCTTTTTTGACCACTTCCTCAATTCCTTGCTTATTCAATAGTCTCTTATCCATGAAGAATCGACCTTTGCCTTGTGACTCTGTCTCAAGAAAGAAATGTAGTAAAATAGACCTATGGTTCGAGGCTAGCATCTCTAGATATTCCATTTTGGTACGCAGGAAGAGACGAAACCATTTGTCATTGCCAAAGCTTCTATCAAGTTTACATTGGACCCATACTTTATCTCGCCAACCTGCCTAAGAGAATTTGTTACCTGAGTATCTAACTTCTATGATCTTACAATTCTCTATTAAGTCTCTAAAGTCCCAAAAGGATCTGTCTGATCGAATACTACCTCTCTTTTTCTCACCGTTATGTACCAGTTTATTGAAATCTCCTAGCAAAACCCAAGCTTCATCCCTTTGTAGACCAATATCAATCAACTTATCCTAAACTTCCTTACGTCTTTCTCGAACCGGATCACCGTAAACGCAAGATAAAAAGAACTTTATTGAACCCATTTGAATTTTCAGATCAATGATCCGTTTATCAGCATACAACAGATCAATATCCAAACTTTTCTTCCACACTACCACTAAACCACCATTATAACCAACAGGTTCTACAGTAACTAACTTATCATAACCCAAACTTTCTTTTAAATTAAACATAAAGTTATCCTTTTGCTTAGTCTCCATTAGAAAAAGGACATCTGGAAGATGGTTTTTGCGCAGTCTCCGGAGACGTTGAACTGTCTCGGTGCTTCCAACTCCTTGACAGTTCCAACTCATGAGGCTCATTTGGATTCCAACGGCTTCAATACGAAAGCCACCGCTTTGTCTTGATTTTTTTGGTGATTTGGCGATTGAAGAGTCGATGTTCCTGTTAGCTTTGCGTTTACTGCATCCTTCCTGTTTATCAACTCCATTATCCTTCTTCTTTGTTTCAATGATGTTGATGTTAAGGTCTGGTATGATTGTAGTTCTTGGTTTGTACTTTCATTTCCAGGTTTGAGGTCGGCGTCTCCCACTCTTTTTCTTACCAATAATCTCGGACGTAGCTGTCATAGACTGACCAATCTGAAAACTCGTAGGATAATCCAGAATAAGAGGAGATGAACGACATCTGCCTGAAGATACTTCATCTTCATACCCGAGACCAATATTCTGATGAGGATCAGATACAAACGGTAGAGCATTCACCAAGTTCTCTCTAGCTAGAACATCACTTTGTTGACCAAAACCAAACATATTACCAGTCGATGTGTTCGCCACCATAGATATTTTTGGACGCCGACTAGTTGAAGCTTCAATATCTCTCTCAATTGATTGAGAAACTCTTTAAATACGTGATAACCTTTCAGTCGGATCCGAGTGAGAGACATATTGCATAGCCATTCGTTGGTCCTCTTTAGACAGTGAAGGGAAGAGTGGCTGAAAACCTGGAGGAGGTTCTAACGCAGGAAACAAAGGCCTTATGTTATTAATTTCTTGGAGACCATTGTCTCTCCCAGTGATTTTAGTAGTGTCAGTTGAGATCACTTGCTTCTTCACATAAGGACATTTAGTGTTCTCGTGGGTGAGCCTGTGGCAATGAAAACATCGCTTACGTATGCGCTCATACTCATAGTGAATGAGGACCGATCCACCATTACGTAGGTTTAGAGTTCTGGTTGGAAACAGAGGCTTGTCAATACTCACATGTATCTTGACTCTTACAAAGTCAGTCTTTTGAGGCGCATCAGGATCGAATTCAATCTCATCCACTCTTCCAATCGCCTCTCCCACTTTTTTGATTGTATCCAGAGTAAAATGAGCGCGTGGGATGCTGCTGATTCTCACCCATACATCAATGGTGGACAAATAGTTTGGTCCCGACGTCTCTGTCCATCGCTCTAAAAGAATTGACTAGTTATTTAAAGACCAAAGACAATCTTTCAAAACTGTTTTGATATCTTCTTCTCTTTGAAAGAGAAACTGAAATCTGTCTTTAGATAGAGCAACCCCCTTAACCCTATCGTAAACCCTCCAGAATTGAGGCATCATTTCGATCAAACGCGCCATAGGTTGTGCCTCTGGGTTAAGCAACCTTCCAATCACACTCACGGAGTTGTCACCGCACAAGCGAAATCTGGGGCTATCTGGTAAGGTTATGGGCTCGTCATCGTCAAGGTTAAAGGACTCTAGAGCAAGGTGAAGTTGTTTAGCCATGGTTGTTGCGATAATTTTCCGGCACAGCTTCAGGGACTGACGGTGGAAGGGGATTTTCATAGAGGAATCAATTAAGAAGCATTGATAGAGGATGATGATTTGATTGAAATTAAGCTCCCATTTATCGAGTATCATCATTCAGAAAAGGGAAAGGTTTGATTGGAATCTTGCTAACAAGGGAAAGAGAGATATTGTGAGGAGAAGGTTGAAGACAAGAAAGGAAAATTTCAGAGTCGAGTGAATCACGAGATTGATACAGTCGCAATAATTGTGGGAATTTACTCCACTCCAAATTTGGGCGTAAAGTTAATTAAAGAAATAGCAAAGCCTCTAGTAGAACTAGAGAGGGCTGAGCTGAAAGAAAGAAATGAATTGGTTCTGAATCGTATATTCATTGCTAGGCTCGGATTTGAGTTTGAGCATGCTATTGATGAACATTTTATGCTCTTTTTTTTGGGTCTAAACTAGGCTCAACTTTATAACTACAATACTAGCTAACCCCATCACACTACCGACACGACACAAGTTTACCATTCAAACTAATACAAAAAAAAACAACAATTTTCCGAAAAACATAGTTTGAAAAACCTTTTTGCTAGCCAGGAGATTCAGAATACGTATGCCACTAATTCTCATATAATTATATAATTATATGTTTGTTTATCTAGTCTTGTAGTTATAATATTAACCCATGAATGTATGCACATGTTAGAGTGTCGTTAGAAAATTTTATATCACTAGGCCTGGTTGAGCCATTTGGGATTGTTGTGCAACGGTGCAAAATATATTTGTCCTTCAATTACTTTATCCGATCTAAATCTAGACTTAAAATCAAAAGATTATTGTTATATTATGTTCTATAATGTACATCGAAAATAGAATGAAATATCGATAGTTGCTAACCTATTTGACATTCACTAGGAAAAAAAAGTGATATAGCCACGATAAATTTCGTAACTAAATCGTGGTTATAGGATCGTGGCTTTTTTTCGTGGCTAATCATGGCTATACGAGTGATTTTGCCACGATTTAGCCACGAAAAAAGGTTACGATCATATAGCCACGTTTCTTTTGTGGCTAAAACGTGGCTATACCACTTTTTTCTACTAGTGATTTTTTTTGATAACTAGTAGATTCAGGACGCGTGGATCCTAACCCCTGCAGAGCGTGGTCAGACCAGGTAAGACATTCGTTTTTGGCGAGTCAACTCCTCCTAGCGCAGTTCAAACTCGTGATCTCCACTATTAATAGAGGGACTTTTATTATCGGACCAACACTTAGTTCGTAAGCTATTTGACATAAAAACAAACAGAGCGTTTGAAGCAAAATTATGCTAACTTTGGAAAAGTAATTCCTCATACGATTTTTCCATCCATAACAAGTTCTTTTGTTTCCAAGTCCAACGACCAAACTTGGTGATGTACTCAAAACATGCATGGTTTAATAACTTTAATTAGTTGTTTAGGGTTAATCGATTAAGCATGACTTGTGATGCACGCTTTCTTTGGTTGACATATGAACTTTCCACACATATGCTTTTGTTGAACAGGTCAAAAATAAGAAGAAGACACGCACATGCTTTAAAAACGATATTTCACCTAAACTAAATATTTGGCTATCATTTACAGGCTGAATGCAAGTGTACGAGATTCAATTAATTACGACTTAATACTTTAATACTATCATATGTAAACTTGCCAAAAATCAAATGTTTCCTTGAGTTTATCATAGTAAAATTTTAGAATAATACATAGTACTGGTGAAATCTTTAATTGACGAATCTTACGAAGCCAACTTTGACAAGGGTTTCTTGTAAAGCAAGAAATATAAACCCACGCGTTACAAAGACAGCAAATTAGATCATGCTTATGCGTGTATCTTTAACCTTAACTATTTTTTGTTGTCTTTTTCATTAATTCCAAATCGTAGTCAATCTGAAGAAAGTGACGACCGTACAATCAGAGGCTGATCGATATTATCGACTATCTTCTCTAGAGCCAATATCAATTGATTCTTATCTTCTTCGCTCTTTGATCCTTCCACTTTGACCAGCTTTAGATTCTTTAGTACTCTTGTATGCTTGCTCGCATTATTAGCAACAACATCTTCTTCTTCTTCTGAACTATAAGTCTTCGGGTCGATCTTCGAAAGAACCAAATGTTATTAGAACAAAAGAAACCAAACAAAAGGCCGAAACTAACAAAGCTTTGACACTTACAGTAATGAACAAGCGCTCTAAAGAAGGGCAAAGTTTGAGAAAAGAGATCAAGAAATTAATGTTTTCTTGTTTCATAGAATTATCAATCCATTGCAATTCTTGTAACTTGTAGAATTGAAATGATGTCCAAGAAGAGGATATAGATAGTTTCATTAGCTCCTATAAACAATAACAATAATATATAACCATCAAAAGCAAGTCCTAGTCTAGGAAAATTGGAACAAATATAATAAAGAAAAAATATTTCTTTCACAATTTTATCGTAAAATAAATAACATAGAAATAATCTTTGTTACCTCGAACATCCATCTACAAAGTGCAAGAGATTGAGAGTTCTTGATTATTAGCAAGAGAGGACCAATGTCTAGAGAATTATTGGAGTAGCTTGGCCCTTCTCTTACGTCGAAAACCGCATTGGTTAAGTTGAAATGTTCATGAATCTTGATCAAAGGAAGAGATCCTTGGTAATGAAGAGTCTTAAGCTTGAACGATCTAATATCGAGATATCTAAGCTTGGGACAACCAGAGATCGATAAGTGAAGAAGCTTAGTTAATGAATCAATAGTGAGAGAAGTCAATCCCTTGCAACCAAGAATCTTGAGATTCTCAAGAAAAGAAAAATCCGAAACCATTGAAGAAATGACCTCGTGGGTTAAAGAATTCACCGAGTGTAAACAAAGCGTCTTCACCAAGAAACCGCTTGAGTCGACGCATCTTGGGATCTTATCGTTGATCTCAAGACGCCAGCGAAAGCTCTCTTCTTTCTTAGAACCACTAGAGAGAAAGAAGAAGAAACTCATATGCATAACGTTATGAGGTGCAAGAATAGTTGACACGAAGGTTGACTTGTCCAAGTGTAACTCCATCTTCCGAGTGTTTCTTGACGGATCTTGCTCGTTGAAGTTGTGGATGAAGCGAGAGATGGTGTGAGAGATGTCTTTGATGGAGCCGGTGTGGCTGTGAGCGACGACTAAGGCTTGGTTCCAAACGGACTTAAACCATTTGGAGATGAAAGGGGTTAGTCTTGCGGATTCAAAAGGTAGGAAGCTGATGATGTAAAGAAGAAGCTCGAGTGGTAAGTTGGAGATGAGGTCTAGTTCATGTTCGTCCATGGTGTGTGATTGTATACTGGTGAAGATTTTGAGTTTTGTGAGGAGTGGGTTTTGAAGAAAGTATTACATATTTGGGTTTTATAAAAACTGGATGTGTTGGCGTTGATCATGCTACTTTTGTTGTTAGACACACTTCTTTTTATATATCTATATTTAATTATATAAACGGTAGCACGTATACGTAAGTAACCGGGCACGAACATCTTAGGGCATCCCAAATGGAATATACTAAGAGGTTCTTAACACAAATTCTTAGGAAATATAATAATATAAAATTAGGAATAGTTAAGAATTGATTCTAAAAACATGTTAATTAAGAATCCAAATCTATGGGTTGCTTACACTATTCGCGGGGTCCACCGCCATGTGGCGGCCTGCGATTGGTGCATATATTTGTTTTTTTTTTAAATCTCACAAAAAAAAAATTAAAACAAACTTAAAAACCCCTCTAAAGGGTTCACCATTAGAAGTGGTCTTATCATGTATATCTTGTATTCATACGTATTTCAACAATTTGTTCAACATCTTACTTGTTAGTGGAGTAAAATCTTATTGTTTTATTCAAAATAGACAACAATTTGTCTCAATGTTTTTGTTCTGTAGCGGGTTTTGGCTTTATTCTGAATTGGGAGTTCAACGGTCTTTGCCGAGTCAGAAGGTCAATGATCGGATGTCGGATCAAAAAATCAACGGTGTGTCTTTTCAATGGAGACACAACAAAACCTCTATCTCTGCAATGTTCTTTTGATATTTCTTTTGATTAAATGTCTTGTCGGTTCAAGATCTGATTATGTTTGTTGTTTCAAGATATGCTCCACAACCTCAAACTATTATTCGAGCGGTGAAGATGATACACATATGATGATGTTTGGTTTATCATATTCCACGCCATAAGATCCTATTAGGTTTCAATTAAGATTAGTTATGTGCTCATCTTTCTCTAGAAATGGATTCATTACCATAACTTGTATTGGTGTGCATGGAATTGTTTCATTTTTCTTGTATCTTTTAATACCTATATTGGTAAACGGCCATGTTCTAAAAATTTCCGTCTAGGCCGATCACTCCGCCTATTCGCTAGGCGGTGGTCGTTCGATTAGTTTCTTCCGCAGTCTGATTTTTTTTTTCAAGTATTACACTAGTTAACTTATAGAATTTGATTTTTAACTAAAACTGACCCGTAAATCAAATAAAAATATATTATAATCACTAAAATTATATAAATTAGTTATTTTTAGACTAAAAACAAGTAAAAATCTAAAATTCGAAACTAAAGGCTTATTATATATTTATAAAAATTAAATTAAATTAAAAATATCAAAATAATCCAAAAATTAATCTCCGATCTTTTAGCTAGGCGCTAGGCCTAGTTTTGCCGTTCGACTAGCGCCTAGCGAATCTAGAATTTTAAAAAACGGTACTGTGGAATGATTATTTGGAATAAAATAATTTTGAGTGTTAAAAAAATCAATGAAATCAATTATATGTTTGTCTCAAAACTCACAAGTTTCAATTGTCAAATAATTCTATAAGGATAATTGGGCTTGGGCCGTTGCAGTGTTTGTGAAGAAGACTGAAGATGGCCTACTCTTTTTTTGTCGGCGAATTGATGATGCATTGAGAAGAAGAACAAAATTTTCAAAAAAAAAAAAAAATCCTCAAAGCTTAAAGCTTTAACGAAAAGGGTTTAATGGCGAGCTTCGATGCGAAGACTATTATTAAGGACAAGAAGTTCTGGGTTGCTTCCTTTCTCATCGTCTGGGCTGCTGGTCTCCAGGTGATTATGATGATGATTCCCACAAATTAAAAAAAAAATTGGCAATTTTTTGAGGGATTTATTGTGTAGTTTTGATTCGAGGGTTTCTTACTTACGATTTTCGAATATTGAATCTTTTGAATATGTTTCTGAAATGAATTGTGACAGGGACACATGATGTGGCTGCAGAAGCAAGAGTCTTTCAAGCAGAAATTCGGAACAATTGAAGAAGACAACGACAAGTGACGAGTTCGTGTTCTCTAAAAACAGCTGCTTTGTGAGTCTGAATCTGAGGATGATTTGATTTTGTTTCAAATCTTGATATCTTTTGTATACAAAATCTTGGTCTGGACATAGTTTTTGTTTGCTATAAAGGCTCCTAATTGGATGGTAGTCTGAGATTATTATGTGCCAGTCAAGTTTTTCGGCAACACAAAAGGAAGAGAGTTTGTTAGTATTAGCTTAGATCTATGCCTATAGTAATATAGTGTTTGCTTAGCAAATGAGGAGGGTGGATTGGTATTCGGTTATTCGGTTCGGATATGTTCTTTCAGATTTCGAATAATTCGGTTTTTGAAATTTTGAATCATACTAGAAAACCAAAAAAATTTGGCTCGGATCATTTCGGTTCCGGTTCAGTTTTGACTTAATTAAGTAATCATCTAGATAATTTTTTACCAAGTATTTTTAAGTGTTTTTAGTTATTTCAGATATTTTGAGTATTTTCGAATATCTAAAGTATCTCGATTTCAATTCGTTTTTTTCCAACTCAAGCAATTATTTATATTGCGAATATGGTTTGACCATCATCAAAATAGTGAACAAAAACTCTCACTATTCTCTCGGACACTATTCTCTAGACTGGTTATTATCCGTCTGCAACCTTTCTTCAAATGGCTGTATTTTAAAATTTTCCTTCCTGTCCACTCTTTTGACCACTTCCTATCTACTTTTCTTTATCCCTTTTAGCATTGTGAGACTTTAACCGTTGGTCCCTTGGCTGGTTTCCCGGTGGTTCGTCGGAACTGTGCTCATGGTTCCTTTGGCTTCTATCCATTGTTACCCCCTCCTGAGCTTTAAACCAGTTTTCTTCTTTCTTTTAACCTCTTCACCACCTTTGCCCTTGAAACGGGAAGAGCTTACTGCTCTCTGTTCCTCTCTGTTTTTCTAGTTTCTTCCTCTCTCTCCACACAAAATCTCACACCAAACTCTCTAAACAGCCATTCCTATTTCTTTAAAGCCAACAATTTTTTCTCCCTCTTTTCTACTCTCTCCTCAAACCAGTCTGCTCTCTCTATCCCTCCACAAATCTGTTTTTTGGCCCCTGTAAACCCACCATCACCCTCTGCCTCCTTCATGTCCCTCCATCATCTCTCTACTGCCACCCGAGTCTTTGCCCTCTCTGTCTCTTATCACCTCTCCCATCCTCTGTCTTTGCTTGCCGTGCTCCCTCTCCACCTATCCATTTACCAGATCTTGCAACCCTCTCCATCTCCCTCTTAAAAACCTCGCTAGCTTAAGCTTAATCTCAGCCATGACTTCCCGCCCTGGAACCAAACCAGTTCCGAGCTGGTGGAGGCCAAGCCCTCCACGACACCGTCAAGAACAAGAACGTGAAGAAGGAAACTCCATGAAGCAGAGGCCAAACCTGTCAAAAAAACAAGTGAGTTTGAAGAAGAAGAAGAAGAAGATGATGATATTGTGGAAATTCAAGCTTTTGACTTCTCAACAAGATTGGAAAAGTTTAAGAAGTCCCTTGTTGGACGTATGTTTCATGAAGGCAGAAATACAGAGGCTCTACTTACTCTCATGCCAAGTGAAAAAGTGTGGGATGTTGAAGGAAGAGTCAAAGGCTATATAACCTGGGAAAAGGTAAGTTCCAATCCGATTTTGAAAACGAAGAGGACCTCTTGAGAGTCTTGAGTCGTCGCCCATACCACTATAATATGTGGTATTTCTCGCTGGAAAGATGGAGCTCGAGCGGAGGAGAAGACTTTCCACGAACTATCACCTTCTGGATATCAGTCTCGGGCATTCCAACTCTTTTTTGGATGACTCACTTGGCCAGTTTATAGTGGCGGACGAAGAGCACGCTCGTATGCAAGTTTCCATAGACGTAACGCAACCTTTAAAGTTTAAAGCGCGTGCCCGATTCCATACCAGAGATATTGCCGCGGTTGAATTCTCGTACGAGAAGCTTTACCGCTACTGCTTCACTTGTCGTCTCATTAGCTATGACGAATATTCCTGTCCTTTGCTTTAGGTTGAGCAACGAAACTTAAATAAAGCGGAGAGAAAGATTCAGAAGGAAAGAGATGCATTACTGGAAAAGCAAAAGGAGCAACAAGAGAGCCGAGGACACTCACCATCAAGAATCGCCAAGAGGCAAAAGGCTAACGAGCATTATCCGAACGGGCCATCCTACAATGCCCGAGCACAAGACCAAGGAAGGAAATCAGTCCGCCGAAACCTGTACAAGGAGAAAGATTTTGACAAAAATATGGATAATAGAACTTCAGTTTGGCAACGGATCCAAGCAGATTTTTGTACCCTCTCATCCTCGTACTCGGGAAGCTTCTACTAATTCATCAACAGAACCGAGAAGAAGAGATCTTACCTCTATTCACTCATCTGTTAGGCGACCAAAAAAAGATCAGCCAGAGAGGAGAATCAACCGTCGACAACGGTCTCTGTCCCCAACGCTTCCCCTTGATCCTCGTCGCTACCAGGAGGCTCAACGCCACCATCGCATCTCCCACAGGGGACGACTAAGTGAAGCTCACATAAGCAATTCCTCGAGAGCAATAAATCAGTCCCGATCCAGAGATGAGCAACCAGACAAACCCATGAAGGAAAAAGGAAAAGCTATAGCACGTGAGCCTTACCCATCTCAAAACATCCCTTGCAGAGGGGCGTCGGGATCAGGAAAGCCTTCGTTAGTTCCTGAGAGAGAGGAGGCACGCGCCAAAGAGGCGAGAAGACCCGCCATAGATTCGAGGTCCGCCATAACTATGAATTCCACCATTGTTGCGAGCTCTGCAATTGTTGCGAGAATCCCAGAGTCAAGGCCATGCTACGATAAGGTTTCCCAACCACCAAAACTCCTTTCCAGAACATCCACTCTGGAGAATTGGGAGGATCTGGTGAAGGAATGCGATTTAGCAATTGAAAGAGATCCGGAGGAGAAGAAGAGATTGGAAGCAATTTCAATATGTGAACTTAAAAAGGAAATCCGAGAGGAAGGTGTTCCCTTGGATGATGATCTTCTCGGTGAAGAGCTCGTTGAGCAGGATGCCCAACAAGAGAGCTTGGAGCGTACGGTCTCTGACATTCCCAGACTAAGTTACAGGAGATTTATATCTCCGGAATCGTCTCTATCTCCGACAAGCTCCAAGAAGCACAGCTCCCCATCTTGATTCCGCCTGCGCAAAGAGAGAGAGAGAGAGCATCTCCCGTCTTCAGGTCCACCACCGATGAAGATCTCGTCGTCAAAGAAGTTATCATAATCAAAAGCTCTAGAAATAAGGAAGAAGATGGGCCAGGAGATGGGCCAGAGTCTTACAGAGGCCGAAAAATAAGGAGCTTTCCCCAAGCCTCCTCCCTCACTTCTAGTTCCTCATTGGGCCTCAAAGGTAAAATCCAGAAAAGCCCAATCATTGCTTTGGGTGTGGTATCAAAAAAGATGAAGCCATTTCGTGGACGTCTATCTCCAAGAGTACCCGAGAAACAGATCCAAGATGCGAAGAAAGGAGGTCCGAAGTCAAAAAGCAAGAAAAAAATTCTTATTCCCTCATAGTGAGGTTGTCCCCAACACCAAGAAATCTCAAAGGAATGTGGAAGGTTTGATGGGGTCCCAGAACCCATCCAACCTTCCCGAATGAAGATTTTAGCTTGGAATTGTCAAGGGGTGGGATCAAAGACTACTTCCCGTGACTGGAGGAAATGTGTCGCAGGTATTCCCCAGGTTTTATTTTCCTTTTGGAGACGAAGAACAATCGGAGTTTTTTGCAAGATACCCAAGCTTCCCTAGGCATGGATGGTTTGATTACTGTTGATCCTGAAGGGCTAAATGGGGGTCTTGCCTTATTTTATTCTAGCGATTATCCAGTCAAAATCCTATGTATGAACAATCGTATTTTGGATATTGACACTATTTTTGATGGATATTTTGTATTTTTAACTTTTATTTACGGAGATCCGGCCGTTGAGTGTCGAGGAAATGTTTGGGAAAGACTAATCCGAACATCTACTAATAGATATGGTGCTTGGTTCACCATTCGAGATTTTAATGAAATCACTAGAAACTACGAAAAACAAGGTGGAAAACGTAGATCAAAGGTATCTTTCCTCCCTTTCCGTGATATGATTCAATGTTGTGATTTTGTCGATATCCCCTACAAAGCAAACTCAATGTCATGGGCTGGCCGAATAAAAAATGGCATGATTAGATGTCGGTTAGATAGAGCCATGGGAAACGAAGATTGGCATCAATTATTCTCCCATACCACTGTGGAATATCTAAAAATATGGGCTCAGATCATAGACGACTCATTACCACAATACAAAAGCTCCCCCAATACTTTGGGAAGAATTTTAAATTTGACAAGCGTTGGATTGGCAAACCAGGACTAAGAGAAGCAATCATCCGTGGGTGGGACTCTACGCGGCCAAACGGACATGAAGGCTTCTCCAAGCTAATTCACTCGTGTAGGCGTGAGCTTTCTGCTTGGAAGAAAAGTGCTAAAACCAATTCGGAAAAGTTAATCCTAGAGCTACAAGATAACATTGATGAAGCCCAACCAGATGAGAACGTTGACTCAGAGACCCTTTTGGAGCTAAAAAAGAAACTTGGTTTAGCTTATTTGGAGGAAGAAATATATTGGAAGCAGAAAAGCAGGGCTAATTGGCTAAGAGAGGGTGATAAGAACACTAAGTTCTTTCATGCCTCGATAAAACAAAGGAGAGCCCGTAATCGAATCCTTGGTTTGCTCAATCATAATGGAGAATGGATCGACAACGAGGCGGGCATTGAAAACCTAGTTGAAGATTATTTTAATTCTCTGTTCTCATCCTCGAATTCGAGCGATTTCGAGAGGATCCTGAAGGATATTCCTAACCTAGTCTCAGAAACTATGAATGATAACCTCACCCGAGAATTTTCGGAGGAGGAAATAAAGAGAGCTTTGTTCTCCATAGGCCCAGAGAAAGCACCTGGACCAGATGGCATGACGGCTCTGTTTTACCAATCCCACTAGGATATAATCGGCAAGGATATAACCCACCTACTGAGGACCTTCTACTCCACGGGGCGATTTGAAAAAGAGCTAAACGAGACAAACATATGCCTTATCCCCAAAACTAAAAGACCCCGAGAGATTTCTGGACTCAGACCCATTGGCTTGTGTAACATGAGTTATAAAGTGATCTCGAAGATCCTTAGTCTCAGGCTAAAAAAGACCCTTCCGAGCCTTATCTCAAAAACGCAATCCGCCTTTGTTGCGGGAAGACTCATCACGGACCATATCTTAATAGCCCAGGAGAATTTCCATGCGCTAAGATCCAACCGAACGTGTAGGAAAAAATTCATGGCTATTAAAACAAACATGAGTAAAGCGTATGACAGGGTGGAACGGAAGTTTCTTTAGGCACTTATCCTAAAGATGGGTTTCTCGCCCAAATGGGTAGGGTGGATTATGTTTTGCGTTACAACAGTATCATATAAGATACTCCTTAACGGAACCCCCAAAGGGAGAATTTCCCCCACCCGTGGGATTCGTCAAGGAGACCCGTTTTCTCCCTACCTTTTTATCATCTGTACGGAAGCTCTTATAGCACAACTCCGAGAGGCGGAATGGCATGGGAAGATCCAAGGTATCCATATTTCCAGAGCAAGCCCCTCAACTTCCCACCTACTCTTTGCAGACGATAGCCTCTTCTTCTGCAAGGCCACTGAAGGTCAAGGAAAGAAATTATTGACATCATCGACCGGTATGACGAAGTATCGGGACAATTACTTAACCCGACTAAATCATCTGTGATGTTTGGAGCGGATATCCCCATACCAGAAAGATCAAAAATAAAGGAAGTATTGGGAATCCAACAAGAAGGCGGAATGGGAACATATCTCGGTCTCCCAGAAAAACTCCACGGATCAAAAGCCCAAGTCTTTGCATTTGTAAAGGACCGTCTGCAAACAAGAATAAATTCATGGACTGCAAAATTCCTCTCCAAAGGTGGAAAGAAAATATTGATTAAATCTGTAGCCCAAGCGCTTCCGACCTATGTTATGTCTTGCTTCCTCCTCCCAAAGGCCATAACTGCTAAGCTGAGTAGCGCTATAGCCATTTTGGTGGAGCTCTAAGGCGAATAGCCGGGGGATCCACTGGAAATCATGGGACAAACTCTGTACTAAACTCTCGAAGGGCGGACTAAGTTTCAGAACCTTTGAGGAATTTAACTTAGCTTTATTGGCTAAACAGTTATGGCGCTTCATCCGATTCCCAAACTCCTTTATTAGCAGAGTTCTCAGAGGTCACTACTTTTTGATATTGCAATCCTCTAGAGATCCAATCTTCGAATCGGCCGTCCTATGGATGGAGAAGCATCCTAGCAGCAAAACCTCTTCTCTGCTCAGGCCTTCGAAAAACAATTGGATCCAGAATGACTACAAGAGTTTGGAGTGAACCTTGGATCACTAGCACCCAGCGAGAATACCAAAAGGCGTTTTCCACGCTCGAGACCCTCATTTGTATGTTAATGACCTGATCGATGATTCGACGAAACTTTGGAAAGAGGATTGTCTGCGAGAGCTGTTTGCTACGGAGGAGATCCCCCGAATCCTCAGTATTAGACCGTCGAAGAACTAAAGTGATGGCCTACAGTTGGTCCTACACAAAGTCAGGGAATTATACAGTTCGCTCAGGTTATTGGGTCGCGAGAGAGATCTCTCGCCTTGCTTGTGACCCCCTATTCAGGGACCCTCAGTGGATACACTAGCGGCACAAGCTTGGAAGTTTAAAACTACACGAAAACTCTAACATTTCGTGTGACAATGTTTATCTGGCTGCTTGGCTACATGCCAAAGCCCGTGCTCCAGACACTTAAGTGTCGAGCCATCCTGTCCCATTTGCGGTGCAGAGGAGGAAACCATCAATCATGTCCTTTTCGAATGCCCACCCACGAGGCAAATATGGGCTTTAGCTCCCATTCCATCAACCCATCTTTATTTCCTCGGTCTTCCATATATGGTAATTTTGACTACCTATTTTGGAAGGCCAATGAAATAGGAGCTATTGATGAGGAGCTACTTGTGTTCCCTTGGATCTTATGGTTCATCTGAAAAGCTAGGAATGCCTTCATTCTTAGCACGGTGAGGGAAGATGTCCAAGATATTGTGAATCATGCTGTTCAAGAAACTAATGATTGGCTTAAGGCTACCTCTCCAGAGGAATCCGATGAACAACCTGTCAAATGCCCCTCGGGGCCACCCCAGGAGATAACCCCCTCATACTCGGGTCGGGTTTGTTTCATCGATGGCTCATGAACCTCATCTGATTCGTTTTGTGGCCTCAGATGGAATCTTGTGGAGAATGGAGTAATCTTGAGGGAAGGTTATCGACGGATTCGAAACACCTCATCACCGATGCACACGGAGCTAGAAGCACTTCTTTGGACAATGGAAGTTATGATATCGGCATCTTTTTCAGAGGTGACTTTCGCGACGGATTGCTTGCAGCTAATCTCGATGACCACCTCCCCATCGGAGTGGCCCTCTTTTGCGGCCAAACTACACGACTTTACTAGTCTCAAGGGCTCGTTCTTAATGTTTAATCTTTTTTATATCTCTCGTTCTTTGAATTCTGTAGTCGATGGTCTTGCCAAAAAAGCAAGGTTAATCGGTAATCTCTCTACCCATGTAAGCACTTTGGTTTCCCACCGACTTTCCCTAGAGGAAGGATCGTTACCAGCTTAATAGAATGAGTTTTCGGTGAAAAAAAGAATGAAGCAATTATCTATATTGCTTCATCTGTAGATTGTGTGCTAATGCAATAGCAAGACACTAACCCAAAGAGATCATCGCTGAAATATGCAAAGGTCGTCTGATTGTTTAGGGTTTATACTTCACTAGCACGGTTAGTGTTTTGAGAAAATTATTATTGGAGAAAACTATTTTTCAAAAATCTTGAATGATTAAAAAACTAGATTGTAGTTTTTACTAAGACTAAAACTAAAAAAAATGATCTAAAAGCGATAAAAATTTCAAGAGCATATGCTTTTCTTATCTTAGTTTTCATGTACTTCCTATATAAAAAAAAGATTTCTGTGAAAAAAACTTACATTGTAACTCGTATTGTATTTTTACCTCTATATAACGAAACTGCAGTCTGCAGATCAACCTACCAAATAAAATTTAACTCGTAATATTATCATCTGTTTCGTTATTAACTTTTTAAATTTTCTTATAATTGTCGATTGGATTCGAAATTACAATTTGGAATTGAGTTTAACTGTTACTGAATTTTAATATTAGGATTAGTAGTCATCAAATTGAAATATAAGATGTTTCTATTACGGTTAAATTCTACTTGATGGGTTGGTATGCAATTTCAACACATGTAGGGTATAATTACATTAAGAGTTACAATGGAGAATTTTATTTTTGCAGAAAACCTAAAAAAAAATGTATAGTTATTTGTACTTTGTGCATAAAAAAATTGTGAAATATGCTAAAATAATACAAATTATGTCTTTCAAAATAGTCATGAAATATATTTAATTATATTCATTAAACTAAAGTTAAAATATTAAATCTTAGGTTTTAGATGATATAAGTTATTTTTGAATGTTATCAAATTTGGCGAATGTAAGAAATTTATTTAAATATGATAATAACTTGTACTATAACTTTTATTTTGTTGTTGTTTCTTATTTAATGACGTTACAATATATTATTAACTTCGTATTTCTATTACCTAAAAGATTATGAATCAATGTATGCATATCCTTTCAAACTAGTAATCATATCATGCAATACAATATCATTATAATGTTAATTTAAACTTTTGATTTTTCGATAAAATTAGTAAGTCAACTAATTCTAATGATGATACTACATTAGATGCAAATTTATTTATGTTGTATTAGATGGAAAAAATACCGTATTATTATATATTTTTTTCTGTCATACCGTATTATTATAATATTCATCAAATATTAGTTTAATCGGTCATTTAATGGAAATACTTTTTAAAAGTTTTAAATATATAATAGTAAAATATTTATATTGATAATTGAAGATTTATTTATGTTGTATGTGGTGGAAAAATAAACCAAACAATTATAAAACTTATCCAACATCATAAACTGACAAAAAAAAGTGTGTTAATTGAATATTTGTATCTCAAAACTAATAAATGTTTGATGATACATAAATTATTTAAAAGTAATATAATTAAATATTATAAATATAAAATATGAGGTGTTCAAATTTTTATTTTTATTTGCTTATTTTATTACTTCTTTTTTTTTGACATCGTTTCTTGTTTTATTACCTTTTTATAGCATTGTCTATACTACATTTAGATAGCCAATTAATATGAATTAAAATTTAATATTTTTCTTTTTCTTTTTAATTTTGTTAAACATTGATACAATTTTTTAATCATAATTCTTCTTTAAATCTCATAGTTTATTTTTTGAAAAGTTCTATTCATAAAATAAAATAAATTTAATTTTTGTTGATACAAATAATTATTCATCTGTTAATATAAGTTCTAACTACTCATATATAAAATTATTTTAAAAATATTTGATAATGAATTTAGTATAAAATATATTACATTAACATTACAAAAATATTTTGCCAAAATAATAACAAAAATATTATACTTTCATATTATAATCCATGTTATTTTTTCTCCAAATTTAGAGTGGAGTTGGAGATGCTTACTTATACAATTTTCTTCATCCGAAATCTGAAACATGTCTTAGATCTACCTTTATAAAGAAACCCACATCGGTCACTTACATTTTCCTCTTCTATATTTCACCCTTCTTTGTTTTCTCCTCATAATTTGTATTAAAATTTCCTTTGTTTTATTCAAAAGTTTTAATTAGTTTTTTTTTTTTTTTTGTCAACCAAAAGTTTTAATTAATTAAATAAAAAAAATTTCTCTACTTATCATGTCAAGTAGAATGGTGAAAGTATCTTGAACAACTAACTTAGAATATTCGAACAAAAGAGCACCATTCACTTAATGCTCTCCAGCATGAAGCTTTTTTTTTATAATAACTCAAGTACAAAACTTATCTCTCACATTGATGCTTTTACTTATGTGGCGATTAGAAACAGAAACATATGGAATCTATAAAACACATCCCAATTTATAAAAAGATATGTTGATTTTAATCTATAAAACACATCCCAATTTATAAAAAGATGTAATCGATTTTTTGAAAATAGATCTTTTGATATTTTCTTTGGGATTTGATCTGATGCTGTTCAATTTTGGAAGTTTTGAAGCAATTATCTTTCTTGCTTCTTCTGTAGATTATGTGCTAAAGGCAATATCAAACCACTACCGAAACTATAAAAAGGTGTCTTTTCACTAGATGTCTCTAGACTGCGCATCACCGACAAAAGTTCGTACTATTGTTGTTAACATAAAATGCAAAATAATTTTGCCTTCATGAATTCAATGTTTCTCTCAATTTTGGAGACGTATGGTAGTGAATATTGAAATAACGAAAACTAAGAACACATGATCTCAATAAAAATAACTCTCATATTAACTTAGAACATCAATCTTAAAATTAAGTCTCTCATGAATTCAATGTTCTCTCTCAATTTGGCTCGTCATAATTAGACCGTCTTATATAGAGAACATAAAACCAAAATCTAATAGAAAAACATCTAAGTAATATTTAGATAATTCCTAAACAAAACCAATCTTTATCTCTAAATTAGACTTTCTTTTTCCTTTAGCTTGTGATCCAAGTCTTGTTTTCAACTTAACTCAACATTCTCTCCCTTAAGTTTAACGTCATCTCCTCCAAGTTCAAGAACACCAATGAGATCTCTCATCTATTCTAACTTAACTCTGCTAAGGGCTTTTGTCAGGATGTCTGCCTTTTGTTCATTCCCTGAAATATGTTCAATTTCTCTACACACTCTCTTATAAAATGGTACATGGTGTGTATGTGTTTACTACGACCATGGAATACTGTATTCTATGTAAGTGCAATCGCTGATTTATTGTCAATCCGAACCACCAATTTCTCACATGGCGTTCCAATGATCTCGTCTAATAGGTCCTGAAGCCATATCGCATGTCTGGCAGCCCCAATTCCTGCCATGAACTCTGCTTCGCATGAGGATAATGCCACAATATCCTGTTTCCGCGAGCACTATGAAACAGGGTTATCTCCAAGATAGAATATAGGACTTTTTGTACTTATTTCATCATCTGGATCCACGTTATGGCTACTGTCGCTATAGCCTATCAACTTCGACATCCCAAGAGTTGCTCTTTTAGCGACATTTCCTTCTTGAACTCTTCAATGATTTGTTTGTTTGTTCCTGTAACAAACAAATCATCTACATAGACAACAATGAGAAGGAGATTTCCTCTTACAAGTTTTCGATAGATAGATGGCTCTTTTAGACATTTTTTAAACTTAAGTTCATGGAGGATTCGATTGAGCTTATCATTTCGAGCTCTCGGTGCTTGCCTCAAGCCATACATTGCTTTATTAAGTTTATTCACTTTAGCTTCATGTCCTTTTACTACGAAGCTTTCCGGTTGTGTAACATAAATAGTTTCTTTCAATTCTCTATGAAGAAATGCTGTTTTGCATCAATATGATGTATTTCCCATCCATTTGACGCTGAGAGACTAACAAGTATTTGAATTGTCTCTATTCGGGCTACTGGAGAAAATATCTCGTCAAAATCAATTCCATGTCGCTACATATATCCCTTAGCATCAGAGTTTCATTTAAGCTTAAACACCGACTTCAACTCTATTGGTTTTGCTCCTATCAGCAACTCTACGAGATTCCAAGACTTAAGTTTTGTAATTGAGTGTATCTCATCTTCACATGCTAGCATCCACTCTCTTGATTCTTTTACTTCATCAAAACTCCCCGGTTCATTGTTCAAGCACAACAAGAGATCTTCCCCTTCTTTTTCGGAAATTAGCACACAATCGTCGAGATATTTGGGTTTCACGACCTGTCTTTAAGACCTTCTCATCGTGATTTGATCAGTCGTTGAATAATCTACCATTGGCGACGAGTTTTCTTCTCCTTGATTGCCATGCTCATGCGGCGACACTTCTTCACCACCGTCATCGCTGCTTCTCTGTTCATGGTCGCTGCTACTATGTTCATTCTCACCAATATCACCAGGTTCTGCTTCTGCCAGTTCAAGCTCCCCTTCTATTGCTTGAATACTACGATTCCCATAGACTCCACCCGTGATTCTTAAATATCTAATGTTCTTTTGCTCCGAATGTGATTGATTCCAGTTCCAACTCTTAGTCTCATCGAACACAACGTCTTTGCTCACAACAACTTTCTTTGTTTCCGAATCAACCAATCAATATGCTTTTGAACCAGGTTCCGTGTCCAGATGAACAAGAATACTCGATCTATCATCAAGCTTCTTCAATTGTTGTGTTTCAGATTTCGTATATCTGATACATCCAAATGTTCTTAGATGACTAACATTGGATTCCTTTTGATGAAAGAATTCATAAGAGTCTTATCCTTGAGTGCTCTTGTCGCTACCCTGTTGAGAAGGTATGTTGCATGTCTAGCTACTTCACCTCATAAGAAGTTCAGGACAAACATGTGCTTCATCATGCTTCTGATAATTCCCATTAGAGTCGTATTGCGTCTCTCAACAACTTCATTTTGTTGAGGAGTGTACGGACATGTGAGATGCCTTTTTATTCCGGAGTCATTGCAGAACAAATTAAGTTCGTGTGACAAGAACTCTCCTCCTCTATCTGTTTTGAACGCTTGTATACTCATTCCCGAATCTCTTTTAACCAAACCGTTAATTTTTTTCAACTTATTGAATGCATCACTCTTCTCATTTACTAACATTGTCCACATGTATTGAGAGTAATTGTCAATAAAAACAAAAACATATTTATTCTAGCAATTGTAATTGGTGTAATAGATCCACATAGATCTCCGTGCATAAGCTCTTGTACCTTACTTGCTCAATACAATATTTCTTGTGGGAATGATTTTTTTGTTTGTTTTCCAAGTAAATAAGATCCACATATCTCCTTTTCAATGGTAATGTTTGGGATTCCTGCAATAAGCCCTCTCTGTATCCTAGTCTTTATTGTTTCAAGGTTCACGTGGCCTAACCTCGCATCCTACTTACTTGACTCGCTTGTCATGGTAGAGAGCATGCATACGATGTCCTTTATCACCATTCACTTCTTATATAAGCGGTCCTTTGATTGTAAAACTTTAGCAATCAATTTACCTTCTCGATCATGCATGATCAAATGTTCTTCTCTCATTCTCACATCGCAACCTACTTCTGTAGCTTGTCCTAGAGTGATAATATTACTTCTTAGAGCTGGGATAAAATATACATCACTCATCGTTCTTGATTCACCGTTCCTATCCACAAACTCGATTGATCATTTTCCTTTGATATCTATGCGAGAATCATCACTAAAATGAACCTTTCCGGTAATTGTTTCATCAATCTTTGAGAAATATCTTCTATCACCACTCATATGGTTGTTGTCCCCATTATCAAGATACCATATATTCTCCTTTGTATCGTTTGTATCATACTTCTTCGGCACAACTTTCTTCTCGTTCAAATAAACCTCCTCATGCATCATTAGTTCTTCAACATCTTAGGTTTCATTGTTTGCATCTTATTGTGCTTCTTGGAGTTTAAGTAAACGATCTGGAAAATTCGATGCAAAGTGACCAGTCTTATCACATCTATAACATGTTATTTTTGAAAGGTCTCTATAACCGTTACTTCTTCCACGACCTCTTCCCCTATAGTGAAATCGACCACCACGACCCTTTCCTCTGTATTCTCCATAAGAATCACGATTTGGTTGTGATGTTTGAAGCTCCATATTGGCATACATAAGCTTGCTTTGATCTTTTTGACTTTCTTCTTCCTCAAAAATATGTTCTTCATATGCCTTTAAACATCCTACTATGTTCTCAAAGCTTGTAGTCTTAAAATCTAAGACTTTTTCTAATGATGCCACGATGTATATGTATTTTTTGCGAGGAAGACTTTTAAGAATCTTCGTAACTACTTTCGGTTCTTCGGTCTCTTCTCCTAGGGACGCAAACTTTGATGTGATTTCAAACAATTTACCAACAAATTCATCAATAGGCTTTGTATATTTCATCTTCAATCGATTGAATTCTGCCATTAAGGTTTGTAACTATGCTTCCTTAACTCTCTCTGCACCCATATTTCTTGCCTTTATCGTATCCCATACCTTCTTTACGGTTTTTAGTTCTTCAACCTGCAGGATGAGAGCCTCGGGTATTGACTCGAAAATTAGAGCTACGACAACATCATTCTTTTCGGTATCATCAGTTGCTGTGTCGATAACTTCCCAAACTTTATGTACTTTGAGAAACACCTTCATCCTTATTGCCCAAACTGTGTAATTTATGGAGTTCAAAATCAAACCCTTGATAGAAGGACCTCCTCCTTCTTTTGATCTCCCAACCGTAGCCACCGTGAGATCTCCCATGGCTAGGATTTAGATAAAACAAAACATGCAGCTTATCTCCTATGTATGAAGAAGACGAAAAACAGAGTTTGAACGGAGAAATAGAGCTTTTGTTTCTTTCTCTTTTTCTCTTGTAAGTTTTTAGGTATTTCTCGGTTTGCAGAGATATCGATTTTTGATATCTAGTTCTGATACCAATTATTGAAATAACGAAAACTAAGAATGCAATATCTTAATAAGAATAACTCTCTTACTAATTGAGAAAATCAATCTCAAAAGTAAGTCTCTCGCAAACTCAATGTTCTCTCTGAATTTGACTCGTCATAACTTGATGGTCTTGTATAGAAAACATAAAACCAAAACCTAATAGGAAAACATCTAAGTAATGTTTAGATAACTCCTAAACAAAATCAATCCTTATATCTAAATTAGTCTTTCTTTTTTTTTCTTTAGCTTGTGACTTAAGTCTTTTTTAAGCTTAACTCAACAATGAATGTCTAACGCCCATACTCACCTCACTCGTATGTCCCAGCGTTCTTCTTTGGGTCTGCGAGTTCACTCTATTTGACGGTCGGGAGCGTTAAGTCGAGGATTTTAAAAAGCTTATTTATTGTCCCTGCAAGTAACCACACAATCTTTCTCCGTGCTTTGTTCTCACTACACGATTGCTGAAATCACATACCAAAAGGTCATCCATTCTAATATTAATCCAACACAATAATTGTGGAGTTTTCTCACGACAAGTGATCGGAAAGATAAGTGCATTTTGGTGATATAGATAGTTAAATCAATTTTTTTAAACTCTCATTGCACACCACTGTCTCTCCATAAATCGGTTCGGCAGAGAATATCTATAGTTAATAAAATAGTTTTTGGTTTTTAAAATTTTAGTTTTTGAATATTTGCAACAATAAGTTAATATATATACACTCATATATATATAAGAATGAAAAAGAAAAGGCTCGTTCACACAAATATAATGTCTTTTGGCTTTTATTGAAAATCATTTTCAACAAACTAGTTTTGCAAAAGCTTAAAACTAAAAGACTGATCCCACAAAAAAAAAAAACCATACACTTTTCGTACCTTAGTCAATCGATAGCAAATGGTTAAGTCATATGTCTTTGTTTGATTTTATATAAAATGATTATTTAATTTTCATGTAATTCCCGTATAAAAGAAAATATGAATTTCAAAAACATAATTTTTTTTCGGCTTTTAAAAAACAGAATTTAAGCTGGAGAAGCATAAGTATTGTCATTGCGGCCAAGTTATATCTTTTCCAGATTCTATTTCAAGACTTTTTCAAGTTTGATTTAACATCAATTGCTTTTGTTGTTCTCCTTTTATATTTTCGTTCTTCTTTACAAGTGAACATATTAGAGTTGCATAGACATTATGTTTTTTCTCATGTAATTCGCTTCGTAAAATAATATCATGAAAGGGAAAAATGTCATTATCCAAAAAAATAAAGAAGGAAAAAATGTCTTTAATCAAATAGTTAAAATATTTGTCTTTAATCAAACGGTTAAAATATTTATTTCCGCGGGCACGAAATTAGATTTTAGATAGGGATATTGTTACGTAATTGGCTATAAATCAGATTTTATCAATCTATCTGAGGACAAAAGAAAATAAGAGTATGAAGTATCTGGATCTTAGATCTACATCTACAATGATAACAAAGCAGCCAAGTAAATTATTCCACTTCTATACTTCACTACTATTTTTGTTTTCTCTTAATAAATTGTATTCAAATCCATTGTTTCATTCAACATTGTTAAATAAAAAAAATTATCTACTCATCATGTGAAGTAGAATGGTGGAAGTATCTTGAATGACTAACTTAGAATATTCGAACAAAACAGCACCATACACTTAATGGCTTAATGCCCTTTAGCATGAAGCTTTTTTTTAATAACTAAAGTACAAAAGAAGTCACATCAAGTACAAAACTTATATCTCATATAGATGCTTTACTTATGTGGCGATTAGAAACAGAAACATATGGAATCTACAAAACACATCCCAATTTATAAAAAAAAGGATACGTTGATTTTGATCCATTATGCTCCATTACCCACCACCGCATTACATCACGCTCGTGCTCAAAAGCATTAATTAATCTTTTCAATAACTTTTTTGCAGATTACGTATGCAAAGAAAGAAACCTATAAGGAAATTGTTCTTATATTAGATGTAAGTGTATTTTGTTGCAGATTTCATGGAAATATACGTAGGAAAACACACAAGAGATTAAAAACGTGTTTTATAAACCAAGAACTCTAAGCACTAGGTCCTAATTATTCGTAAAAGGGTTCTTTAAGTAGTGCTAAAACATTTCATATATTATAACTAATTAGAGGAAATTGTCAAAACTAACCCTAAAACAAATTTTAAAAAATGAAAATAATCCAAAACATATTTTTTAAACAAAACTAATTTTTGGCGGTAGGGAAATTACATTCAATGCACTTATGAACAAAAAAAAATAGAAGAGACAATTACCCTTATACCCTCTAGAAGTCTGAAACGGAGTCAGTAGACATCATTTGCAGACTTCTGTAGAAGTCTGCATCTGTAACTAGACATTGTTTTTAAATTAAAAATTTTGAAAAAAATAATTTGAGTAAAAATGTATATCCATAAACTAAATCTTATCAATTAGAAAGTATGTAAATTAAAATTTCATAAAATTAAGTCAATTTAAAGCAACTAATATCAACTAGGTTAGAAACAACACATGCATCCGATGCAGACTTCTCTAGAAGTCAGCATCTGTAATTAAACTTTGTTTTTAAATTAAAAAATTTGAAAAAATAATTTGAGTAAAAATATATATTCATAAATTAATTATAATCAATTACAAGGTATACAAATTAAAGTTTCATAAAATTGAGTCAAATTAAAGAAAAAAATATTAATTATATTAGAAACAACACATGCGTCTATAATTAAACTTTTTTTTTAAATAAAAAAATTAGAAAAAAATAATTTGAGTAAAAATGTATACCCATAAATTAAATCTTATCAATTAGAAGGTATATAAATTAAAATTTCACAAAATTAAGTCGATTTAAAGCAACTAAGATCAATTAGGTTAGAAACAACACATGCATCCGATGCAGACTTCTAAAGAAGTCTGCAATAGTAATTAAACATTGTTTTTAAATTTAAAAAATTAGAAAAAATAATTTGAGTAAAAATATATATCCATAAATTAAATCTTATCAATTACAAGGTATATAAATTAAAATTTCATAAAATTAAGTCAATTTAAAGCAACTAAGATCAATTAGGTTAGAAACAACACATGCATCCGATGCAGACTTCTCTAGAAGTCTGCATCTGTAATTAAACCTTGTTTTTAAATTTAAAAATTTGAAAAAAATAATTTGAGTAAAAATGTATATCCATAAATTAAATATAATCAATTACAAGGTATATAAATTAAAATTTCATAAAATTAAGTCAATTTAAAGCAACTAAAATCAATTAGGTTAGAGTTTAGGGTTTAGGGTTTAGGGTTTGAAGAAACAAATATGCATGGTTTGTTGTTGATAGTTTTGTCTAAACTTTAAGGGTTGATTTTGGAGCTCAAAATTTTGTTTGTTATAAATGTTAAATTAGTACAACAAGTTTAATTATGAATATTACAAACATTTACAATGCATTTTTAATTTTTCCGATTAAAATTTACAATTTTTCGAATTTTCGTTTTGGAAGACTTCAGTAAAAGTCTACTAGTAGACTTTAAATGAAGTCTGCAATTACAAATTTTAATTTCCCGCTCAAAATTTTGGGAAAAATCACTTTTCCGCTGAATTTCCCGTTTAAAATTTATTTTCTTGCTCTAAAGAAGTCTGCATTTGTAATTAAACTTTGTTTTAAAATTAAAAAAATTGAAAAATTATTTGAGTAAAAATGTATATCAATAAATTAAATATAATCAATTACAAGGTTTATAAATTAAAATTTCATAAAATTAAGTCAAATTAAAGCAACTAAAATCAATTAGGTTAGAAACAACACATGCATCCGATGTAGATTTCGTTAGAAGTCTGCAATAGTAATTAAACATTGTTTTTAAATTTAAAAAATTAGAAAAAATAATTTGAGTAAAAATATATATCCATAAATTAAATCTTATCAATTACAAGGTATATAAATTAAAATTTCATAAAATTAAGTCAATTTAAAGCAACTAAAATCAATTAGGTTAGAGTTTAGGGTTTAGGGTTTGGGGAAAATAAATGTACATGGTTTGTTGTTGAGAATTTTGGTCTAAACATTAAAGGTTAAATTTAGATCTCAAAATTTGTTTGTCATAAATGTTATATTAGTACAAACAAGTTTAGTTACGAATATTACAAACATTTAAAATGCATTTGTTTATATTTTTTCGATTAAAATTTACAATTATTCGGTTTTTCGTTTTGGTAAACTTCACTAGAAGTCTATTAGTAGACTACAAATGAAGTGTACAATTACAAATTTCAATTTTCCGCTTAAATTTTTTGGGAAAAATCACTTTCCCGTCTAAATGAAAACATTTCCCGCTCGAGAACAGACTTCACTGGAAGTCTACTTAGATTTTTACCAACCTATAATTTACTTATCATATATAAATGTTTGAGGTAAAAAAATTTTGTGCCCTCACTCCACGCAGCCGCCGCCTGGCATCTTCTTTCTCTCATCTCGTTTCTTCATGGTGTCTGCATCTGAGAAATCTTTTCTTCACCAGACCACGCGTCTCTCTTCTTTCTCCAATATTAGCAAGAAACTCAATCCTGAAGGAGACTCTTCTACAAATCGGAAGAAGGGTTCCTTTTCTTTTCTGTAATCGATGCATTGATCTGGTACTACAATGGCGTGGAACGTATTCAAATTCTGTACAGCCTTACGAGGACTTGCATCGATCATGATCCTTTTGGTTTTAGGTGTTGTCGGTGTTACCTATTACGCCGTCGTTTTGACTAATTATGGACCTGCACTCTCTCAAGGCGGCTTTGATTCTCTTGCTACTGCTGTTACTATCTTAGTCATCTTCCACTTATTCGTAAGTAAAATCTCTTAGAAGCTCGATTTTGAGTTGCCCTTTTACTTAGATTTAGTAAAGCTTCGATCTTTAGTCAACGAATAAGCGGTGGGAATCGCTTGAATTAACTCAACGAAAACTTTGACATTCTCTTTTGCTTTTGCATGCTAATCTTTTGATAAATCTCATTACTTTTGTTATGGATTCGTTCTAATTCTTTCGTTATGGATTCGTTCTAATTCTTCCTAATTTTGATGGGTTTGATTTGATTTTCTTCCTTGTGAAACTACAAGAGATTTGTGCAAGTTTCTGTGTATCCTGTGTCTCTTTAGCTTCTTAGCATCTTTGGCTTTAGTGTTGAGTCTGATTCGAGTTGCCATTGTTTGTGTTGAGGACATATGGCTTATGATTCATTTGGTTTGTTGCTGTTCCGATTCTTTTCTCAGCACCACACAAGAAAGAATGGATCATTGTTCTGGAAGCTCGAACGAAAATCCCATGGTTCTAAGATGCCCTTTCTTGAGAAACACCAATGAGCCAACTAATCTCTCCCTCTCTTCATACATTGCGAAGTATAAAGAAGCTTGGGCTGAAAAAGTAGTAAATAGGACTTTAATTTTCTGGATTCCCTAGCAGATTTGTTTTTCATTTTCACTTTTTATACTAGTTTGATTTGAAATGCAGGGTTACGATGTTTGTATTGTCACTAAATATTGTGAAGGAGGTGACATGTGAGTTTTGCTCAATGTTTGTTGCAAAACCTCATTATCTCTTATGTCCCTAGCTCTAAAATGAAGTTTTAGAGCTACCTTAAGTTGATTTGAGCTTGTTTCCGCTTCTCCAAGTGCCCAGAGCCTAAAATCGAGATGTTTGTGTCCTTATCTATG